>CAMZMU010000027.1:25971347-26114821 GCA_947311845.1 Poa pratensis
GAACGATTGAGCAGGACGCAGGAGGGTCATCCGACTAAGGTGTACGTCCGAGGTATACTCCGAGGTATATCCTCCGAGGTATCAACCTCGGGGCAGTCAGCTAGCTACCACAGGAATAAGTATTCTCTACCGAGGTATAGGATCAGGAGTGTTATCCGAGGTTGGCAGCAAGGATCGAGGCATGTCAGAGAGGTCACGGGGCCGCAGAGCTCGTAGCCCGAGGCTTCAGAGGACGGCGAGGTCCGTCCACGGGTTTCCCGGAAGCTCGGGGGCCTAGGAGCTGACGGCTATTTCGGGAAAGGTCTACAGGCTAGACCTCGGCAGGCTACTGAAGTATGACCGGAAGAGGAAAGCTAGGCCTGGCTGGCCTGACAGTCCGGCCGTTGAGCTGGCAGGAGGCAGAGGCTTGTCTTCTACCTTTTGGCCATGCCATTGTCAGTTGTAGGCAGGGGTAAAAATGTACTTCGGCCTGTGTATATATGCGGCATCTCTACCTCCAGGGAGGAGGACGGCAAAAACCCTAGCTCATTTCCCCCTTCGTAGTTTCACCTTCTACCTCGAGCTCTCACTTTGGTAGCATCATACAGCTCGAGGAGCACCTTGTACCTGAGAACACACTGATATATTGAGAGAGGCAAGGCAGGAGTAGGGGTTTTACTTCCTCACGAAGGCCCCGAACCTGGGTACATCGTGGTGTCTTTTGTGTTCTTGGCTTTCTTGGTTTCTTGTTCATGTTCTTGTGGTTTCTTGCATGTTCTTGCTTGTGCACGTCTTGAGTGCATAAACCCTCCCCGGATTCCCCCAACGACCATTCGGCCCCAACTAAGCCATACCCATGGCATCTGCCGTGATCCCACCACGACAGTTGGCGCCCACCGTGGGGCAGATTGAGGCGTTGGGTGGAGTTTCCATCCGGACGGGCTCCTCTGAGTGTGTTCTTTCTGGCCTTGTTACCAAGATCGGCGAGTTCGCCTTTGTGAGCGACAATGCGGGGTGCTTCGCCGGCAAGCCTTTCCCCACCGATGGCTTCCTCATGATGCTCGGCAGCTTCCCCACATACGTTGCTGTCGAGGTGGTTCGCGAGTACCCGGAGCAGGTGCTCGTGGACGACGAAACTCCTCTCCTGGCGGCTTTGGGCCACGTGTCACTCGCCCTCCGAGGTGTGTGGAGGTGATGTGGCTGGTACCAGGCCTGCAGCTAGCAAGGCAGATGCTGGCAAGGTCGCGCTAGCCGAGGTGGAGGCGACGCCAACCGCGCTGCCTGAGAAATCAGGTCGGACGGCGAAGTTTCCGTACGAGAAACCTAGTCAGAATGAGCAGTTGGGCATGCCAAGGGAAGAAGTTCCCTTAGAAGCTATCGTTGATAGGTTAGCTCGGCCACTCGCAGTAGAGGCAAGTGTGGAGCATACGGTGGCCGGGTTAGAGGCAGAGCGCCAGAGGGTGCTGAGAGAAGCTCGGTTGCTGGCCGAGGCTAAGCAGCAGTTCGATATGGAGCAGAAGGAGTACAATGCTGCACATGGTATAGAGGATGGTTTTACTCCGGTTGTGCGGCGTAAGAAAGCTGCTCTGCTCAACCGAGGCAAGGACCTCTATGGGAGATGGCTAGGGCTGCAGTCTCGGGCTCGAGTAAGGCAACAAGTAGCAGGTCGGCTACTGGTAGGCCGGTGTATAGTTCACCAGCTAAGAACCTTAGAGCAGCCGAAGCAGTAAGGGCCGGGCTATCGGAGTTGACCGGAGATGCATGGCGTGAGCAGCAGAAGCGGCTCAATGAGTTAGTGCATGTGGCCAGCAAGCAAAATGAAGCCCTCCGCAAGGCCGGGCTTGGCGGTTCGCAGGCGGTCCATTCGATTAGGCCAGTTAGCCAGGGTCCAAGGGGCAAGCCTCGTCTCCACACGTCGGAGGAGCCGATCGTGCCCGGAGTGTCACTTCAGGTCGGAACAAGGAGATGCAGCTGCAAGTGTACGATCCGGTGTTAGCTGGGAAGCAAAAGGTCGGCAACGCTAGCCGAGCCAATGGAGACCCCGGCCCAGGTGATGCAAGCCGAGCTAAGGCCGTTCAGCTCAGGGAAATCAGAACGGTGGGCAAGCAGCGTCGGCTGGCCGAGGTAAACCACCTCAGCCCCCGAGGCATCAGCAGCAACCCCGGCCGCAGGAGCAGTATCAGCAAGAGCCGGAGTATGTTCCGCAGCCGAAGAACGTCGGTCGAGGTGGCGACCGATATGATGATGGAAATTCAGCCATGGAGCGGGCTGGATTCTATAGAGTGGATGGTGCATTGGGAGAGCGTATCGGAGCTCGGACGTTGCCTACAGGTGATGCGCGCTACAAGCTAGATCGGATTTACATGTCCGAGAATTGGAGGAGGAAGGCCCTCCTGGTCCGGCGTGTTTTGGACCTCGGATCATGAAGGAACCACCTCCACCAGTGTCTCAGTTTCAGTTGGGTCGGAGTACCAGGCCGTACAATGGGAGCACCAAGCCGCAAGATTGGCTAGCTGATTATGTTTCAGCAGTATACATTGCGGGGGGCAATCGCCGATGGGCGGTCCGGTATCTCCCGCACATGTTGGAAGGTCCTGCTCGGATCTGGCTGAACAATTGCCGGAGAATAGCATCGATTGCTGGCTGGATTTAGAGGAGGCATTCAATAGCAACTTCGCCAGCACTTACAGGAGGCCAAACCGACCTCAGCTTTTGCAGGCGTGCAAGCAGGAGGACAATGAGACTGACCGAGAATTCTTGACTCGGTGGAGCAATGTTCGGAACTCCTGTGAGGGAGTTATCGAAGCACAGGCTATAGCGTGGTTTGCTGATGGATGTCGGTATGGTAGCATGTTGTGGCAGAGGCTCCAGAGAGATATGCCAAAGACTCTGGCCGAGACGATTCGGATAGCTGATTCCTATGCCCTTGGCGATCCGATGCAGCCTCTGCTGGATGGGAATGCCCGGAACAGGAGGAATCCGATGAACAACCGCAACAACGGACCGAGGTTTGATAACCGTCAAGAGTTCGGGCAGAAGAGGAGAGAACCAGATTTCCAAGTCAATGCTGTAAACCCAAGTCAGTCCGGACCTGGAGGCGCCCAGAAACCGAAGACTGAGGGTCAGGCGTGGACTCCGAACCAGAACCAGAATCAGGGAGGTGGTGCGAAGCAGTGGCAGGAGGCCGGACCACCTGTGACTTACGAGTCATTGGTGAATGGACCATGTATCTATCATGGCAGGAATGGCAGAACACCCAACCATACCACTCTGCAGTGTAGTTTTCATCACCGAACCGCTGCAGAAGGGGCGAAAGCTGGGGCAAACCGGAGTGGGCCACCGAACCAATGGCGTAGACCTCAATATCCGAACACGCAGCAGCAGCATAAGCCGACCATAGCGGCGCAGAATCAGAGCTTAACCGGAGCAAATTCAACCCCGGTGCATGCGGCCCAAAACCAGAAGACGGTGCAGGCGAAACCGGTGAATGCAGTGAGTGCCCAGGGCAACAACAACAACGGTGGTGCCGGCCAAAGCCAAACGTGGTCCTTTGAGAATCAGAGGTATGAGAACCCCGGTAATGATTATAGGGAAGTACATCAGAGCTACGTGGTGTTTGTGACTGAGTCAACTGATAAGAAGAGTATGCTGAGGCGTGCCAAGGAGGTGAATGCAGTATCTCCGGCGGTGGTGAAATACATGAACTGGTCCGAGCAAGAGATCACTTGGAGCAGGCAAGATACACCTCGGATCATGCCGAGCCCTGGAAACTATGCACTGGTGGTGGATCCGACGTTTTGTGGGCCGACCAACAATGTGAGATTCACCCGAGTCTTGGTGGACAATGGGAGTGCCATAAATATCATGTACCGAGACACAATGGTCAAGCTGGGATACTCACCGAACCAGTTGCAGCCTAGCAGCTGTACATTTCACGGTATTGTGCCCGGGGTCTCTTGTGCACCTATGGGAAAGATTTGGGTCGACGTGGGTTTTGGTACCCGAGATAACAGCCGAGTTGAAAGTCTTGAGTTCGAGGTTGTGGACTTGCAGAGCCCTTACCATGCCTTGCTGGGAAGGCCAGCCTTGGCCAAGTTCATGATCTCCACTCATGTGGCTTACCTAAAGATGAAAATGCCGGGGCCCAAGGGAATAATAACCATTTCTGGTGACTACAAGAAGGCTATGCAATGTGCCTCGGCGGGATCCAGTTTAGCCGAGTCCTTGGTGATCGCGGCGGAGAAGAAGCAACTTCAGAAGGTGGTGGCAATGGCGCAGTCTACTCAGCTCGGCATGTCCGGACTAATTACTCCGGACATGAGCGCTTCATTCGAGGTGCCCAAGGAGACCAAGAAAATCCCGCTGGACTCGGAGAACCCGGAGCGTTTCGCCATCATTGGTACTGGCATGGACGAGAAATAGGAAAGCGCGCTCTGTCACTTCCTCCGTGAGAATCGGGACATTTTTGCATGGTCGGCTAAAGACCTGCCAGGTGTTCCGAGGGAGTTGGCAGAGCACTCTTTGTTTGTTCGGCCAGAGGTGAAACCAGTGCGTCAACCGACGCGGCGGCTCTCAGATGACCGAAGAAAGGTGGTACTCGAAGAACTGGCGAAGTTACTGGCTGCAGGCTTCATCATGGAGTGCTGCATCCGGACTGGATATCTAATCCAGTCCTCGTGGAGAAAAAGAAGGACGAACCGGCGGTAGTCAAGGTGTGGCGCATGTGCATTGACTTCACCAACCTGAACAAGGCGTGCCCGAAGGATCCCTTTCCTTTACCTCGGATTGATCAAGTGATCGATTCTACGGCTGGATGTGAGCTGTTGTCTTTTATTGATGCATATTCTGGTTTTCACCAGATCCCACTGAACACTGATGATCAAATAAAGACTGCCTTTATTACCCCGTACGGGGCGTATTGCTATCGTGTCATGTGTTTCGGTTTGAGAAATGCCGGGGCAACTTATCAAAGGTGTATGCAGAAGTGCTTACATTCTCAAATGGGCAAGAATGTGCAAGTGTATGTCGATGACATTGTTATCAAAACTAAAAAGAAGCATACTCTCATCGAAGACCTCGAAGAGACATTTGCAAATTTAAGAAAGTATCGGTTGAAACTTAACCCGGACAAGTGCACCTTTGGTGTCCCGGCTGGAAAATTGCTCGGTTTCCTCGTATCGAGCCGAGGTATAGAAGTTAACCCGGCTAAGATCCGAGCTATCGAAAGAATGAAGTTGCCGAACTGTTTAAAAGATGTGCAGAAGTTCACGGGATGCCTTGCATCTTTAAGTCGGTTTGTAAGTCGGCTAGGAGAAAAAGCCTTACCATTGTATCAACTTATGAAGAAAAGTACCAGTTTCACTTGGACCCCGCAGGCGGACGCGGCGTTCAATGAGCTGAAGAAGATGTTGTCCACTGCTCCGGTGTTGGCATCCCCTTTGCAGAATGAACCGATGTTGATATACATTGCGGCTACAAACCGGGTCGTAAGTGTTGCAGTGGTGGTGGAGCGAGACGAAGGAGGCAAATCGGTGCAGAGACCAATCTACTACCTGAGCGAGGTGATATCCACGTCGAAGCAAAACTACCCCCACTACCAGAAGATGACGTACGGAGTATACCTGGCGGTTAAGAAACTGAAGCATTACTTCCAAGAGCATCCCATGACGGTGGTATGTGATGCTCCAATCTCGGAGATCATCGGATGCAAGGACGCAACTGGGCGAGTTGCCAAATGGGCGATCGAGGTATCTCCATACACTCCGCATTATGAAAGGCGAGATGCAATCAAGTCGCAGGCGCTGCCGGACTTTTTATGCGATTGGGCCGAGATGCAATATGAGCCGCCCTTGCCGGACTATAATTATTGGAAGATGCACTTTGATGGGTCCAAGACCAAGGTCGGATTAGGTGCCGGCATAGTCCTAACCTCGCCGAAGCAAGACCAGTTGAAGTATGTGCTGCAAATCCATTTCTCGGCGTCGAACAACGTGGCGGAGTATGAGGCCCTGATCCATGGGCTCAAGGTGGCAAAGGAGATAGGTGTCCGGCGTATAGAATGCTTCGGCGATTCAGCTTTGGTGGTGCATCAATCCACCGGCACTTGGGATGCATTGGATGCGAACATGGAGTTGTATCGGTTTCATGTGCAAAAGGTGTCTGGGTTCTTCGAAGGATGTGAGTACAAGCACATACCTCGGGGGGAGAATGAAGCCGCCGACGTATTGTCCAAGCTCGGTTCATCCAAAGAACCGGTGCCACCGGGGATAGCGCTGAACCATTTGAGAACTCCTTCAATCAAGCCCTCCTGACTCCGAGTCAATTTTCTTACCGCCAAGTTCGGAGTCTGAGCCTATTCCTATGGAGGTAGACGTCGGATGCGTTTGGCCGGACTCGGGGACTGCTTCGCAGTATCCGGGACTGATGGAGCTTTTCCTATGGAGTGATGATGGGAACTTCGGGTCTGACCCGGGGACTTCGCACCAACACTCGGGGACTGGCCGAGCAATGGTGGAGGAAATCATGAAGGAGATCATGGCGACCGAACCAATGGAGATAGATGAGAGGCTTTTTCCTCTGCATCCAGTGCCGGAATGGGCGGAGCAGATCATGAACTTCATAGCCGATGGAAGTTTGCCAAGTGATACAACCGAGGCAAGGAGAATCCAGAGGAGAGCTAAGGGATACACCATCATCAACAAGGAGCTATACAAGAGAAGTGTGACCGAGGTGTTGCAGGTGTGTCGAACCAGCTGAAGGCAAGGAGATGCTTTTAGAAATCCACCAAGGAGAATGTGGACATCATTGCAGCACAAGAGCTCTGGTGGCCAAGGTGTTCCGGCACGGGTTCTATTGGCCCACCGCCAATGCCGATGCAGAAGATATAGTTCGGAAATGTGAAGGGTGCCAAAGGTTCGCCAAGCAGCAGCACATGCCAGCTTCGGCGCTCAAGACCATTCCTATCACGTGGCCCTTTGCAGTTTGGTGTCTGGACATGGTGGGAGAATTCAAGCCAGCCCGAGGCAATATGACTCACATACTGGTGATGGTGGACAAATTCACTAAGTGGATCGAGGTGAAGCCAATCCGAAAAGTGGATGGTCATACGGCAGTGACCTTTTTGAAGGAAATAATCCTGAGATATGGATATCCTCATAGTATCATTACAGACAACGGCACGAACTTTGCTGTCGGAGAGTTTGCTCGGTTCTGCATGAGTAAGGGAATTCGACTTGATGTAGCCTCGGTGGCTCACCCACAGGCTAATGGGCAAGTAGAAAGGTCAAATGCATTGGTATTGGCCGGAATCAAAGCTCGGCTAGTAGAACCACTGTTGAAAACACCGGGGTGTTGGATCGATGAGATACCAGCAGTTCTGTGGGGTCTAAGGACCACACCGAACAGATCAACTGGCTATACGCCATTTTTCATGGTCTATGGGGCCGAGGCAATGCTGCCAACCGACATTGAATATGATGCGCCCAGAGTGGCAATGTACACAGAAGCCGAGGCTAAAGAAGCTCGGGAAGATGCTGTAGATTGCTTGAGGAAGCAAGAGAATTGGCCTTATCTCGGTCAGCAATATATCAGCAGGGTCTCCGACGTATCAAAGTCGGCATGTAAAACCCCGAAAGTTTAATGAAGGAGATCTAGTGCTGAGGCTTGTTCAGCGCAGCAAAGGTCGGCACAAGTTGTCACCTCCATGGGAGGGATACATTGTGAGCCGAGCTTTGCACAATGATTCGTACTATCTTATAGATGCACAGGAGCCAAGGGGAGATGGGCTGGATAGACCCGATGCGGAGCTTCAGCGTCCATGGAATGTAGCTCTACTCCGACCCTTCTACTGTTGAAGGAAGTAATGTATGTACCTCGGCTGATCTTTAAATAAAAACTTCGGCACCTCGAGAGTGAGCTCGGGGACTGCCTCGCTCTTATGATTGCATGTTTCTTTTTGTTTGTACTCTTTCTTCGTTCGTATGCCGAACTATTTTGAACCTCGTCTCAAACTTCAAGTACTGTATGCTATGTAACTAATCTTGTGACTCGACTGACGAACGCCAGCATGGCAGTCAAGAGCAAAGACGAAAGAACATGGGAAACATGAAAATGAACTCGGGGACTCGGTCCAAAAAGACAGTTCGGCATATGTCGTTTACTAACCCCTGTTTTTACTTCTTTTTTATGTCGGATGACTTTGAAACATACCTCGGAATTTACCAAGTACTGTATGCTATGAACAACAATCTTGTGACTCGACTGTCGAACGCCAGAATGGCAGACAAGAGCAAAGAATGCCAAATATAGTAAACACGAAAGTAAACTCGAGCAATCATTCAAAAGGATTCGACATAAAGCTTAGAAAAGCATGGTTCGAATGAGCAATAGTAATAGAGGTAGCAAAGGAACTACTTAAGTTTGATTACATCTGCGTCCCGGCATACCGGGGATTTAATGAAGTTTTTGGCCAACCATAAGTTCAGGTCGAGGCATCAGGAATTACGTCGGCAGCAGCCGATGCAGCAGGGATTTCGTCCGGAGCCGAGGTAGCCTGGGAAGTGCTGGCAACGTCGGCAGTAACCTCGGCATCAGGTTGTGGAGAAGCCTCGGTTTCTGCTTCGCGGGTTTCACCGTCGTCACCTTGCTCGGCCTCGACGTCGGATTCTGTTTCGTATTCCTCGTCTTCTGGCTCGTAATCCTCGGCGTCGGAGTAGGTGTCTCCTTCGCTCAAGTTCTTTGTGTTGGCATATCCAGCAAGAAGGCAGCCATCTTTTCGCGGCGCTTGATGAGAATTGGGTCGAGGACCAGGGCGAGCCTCGGCGAAGAGTGTCCATCTTTCGAGGTCGATCTTCTCGCACCAAGTCATGATGAATTTGAGAGCGGCATCAGCTCCAGCGCGAGCTGAAGATGAACGCCACTCTCGGAGTCTTTGTTCGGCTTCACGAAGCTTGGCGGCGAGCTCGGGCGTAGATTTGGGAGCGTCGGCAAGAGGCCATAAGGCTCGGAAAGCAGACAGACCTGCGTCGAGGAGTTCTGACCCAATGGTTTCAAGGGATGGATCCGAGACTTGATGGCCACGATATGGTCCTCAACGGTCCAATCGGGGTTCTGTTCTTCCGCCTCTCCCTGTGCCGACCAGTGATGCTGCGGGCCGACTTGGGTGTAGGTGAAATGCTCTATAGTAGGGTAGCCTGTTATCAGTGTGAGAAATGGTTCGGCAGAGAACCAATGTGTGGAGGACAAAGAAAAGCTAAGGGAGGCAAGAAACTTACCGTCCATCTCGCGGTTGATAGTTTGCAGCGTCGGGAGAAACTGGTTGACCTGCGCCTGCAGAGCTTCCAAAGCCTCTGTGGCCGAGTTGGCGCGGACCTCGGCTACTTGGAGAGCTTCTTGGTGATCCTTGGCAGAATCCTCCCGAAGTTTCTTCTCTGCCTCGACGGCCTTATCCTTCTCATCCTTCAGCTTCTCGTTTCTGATTTCCGGAGCCCATCGATGCGCTTGAGCTCCTTACCAGACGAGCTACTTCGGCTTTCTCTTGTTGTAGCTTCTCGTCCAAAGAGTTCTTTTCTGCAAGGACGGCCTTGTGCTCGTCGTGGAGTTTCTTGTGGTCAAACAAGAGGGTATGAAAGATATCCGTGCGGACGTTCATAGTATTCTGCAAGGAAGAAAAATATAGCTCGGTTAGAAAGGCTATACCTCGACAAGAGTCTCGGGGACTCGGAGTCAAATCATTGGGAAAATGTTGCCGGGGTATGCCTCGACAGGAGTCTCGGGGACTCGTACCCGAGGTGCATGCTAAAGTGAGATAAAATGGATTGGATACGTCGGATGAAAATGGAAAGTTGAGATTCAAGCCAAACAATTTTAACTCCGACGGAGCGTCAATAGTTTACCTCGAATCTCGGGGACTGGGATGGTGGATATTAGATGAGATACTGCATGAAAGTAAAGAGAATAGGACTTACGTCGATGTTTTGAGCAGCACGCAGGGCAGCAGTTTGTAGATCATATACGCTTCGGCCGCAGGCGCTGTTTCCCGGGATGCTCAGCCACCGGAGCAGCTAGGGAGGCCGAGGAGACCTCGTCTGCAGAATTCCAGTCTGCATTGTAGTGTTCCAAGGAGCCGAGGCTCTGGTCACTATCAGTGCGCAGAGGAGGAAATCCCCACGGTCCGCCCTGCTCGATGCCCCTAATCGAGGCCTCCACGGCCAAAGCAGCCTCGGAGCTTGAAGCAGGCCGTTATCCAATATAAGAGATGCCCTCCGAGCATATTCTTCGGCCGGAGGGGCAGTCTCATCAATGGGTGCGGCGAATGGAGGAATTCGGCGTGTCACCGGGGGAGGAGACCTCGGTTGATCCTTGAAGGAGAAGAGATAGTCAGGGTGCCAGACCCAGATGTTGGTTTGGGGGTGACCTTAGACTTCACCGTCTCTTTCTCCTTGCCCTTCTCCAACGGCAAGGTGGTCTGGCGAACTGGTTTTTGGGGCTGTTGCTTGGGCTGTTGCTTCTGCTGATGCTTCTGCTGTTGCTGCTGTTGGTTGCGGGCAGTCTGGCTGCGGGGGGAGAGTCGAGGCTCCGGCAAGGTGGTAGCCGGAGTCCTGGCGCGATTGGTCTCCGCATCCGTTTGAGGACGCGGAGAAGTCTGACCTCGGGTGGGGGCAGATTTCCCCAAGGCCGGGCCAGACCTCGGTGGAGGAGATCCGGGGCGAGAGTTCGTCGGGGTGGTCGTGGCTTCAGAGGCACCAACGGGTGCAGTCATGGAGGATACCTCCTGATCCACGTCTATGGGGGCACTGCAACGAAAAGAAGATGGTCAAGTGTTAATACCGAGATAATATGTTTAAGCAACAAACATTGTTGGCTATAGAAGCAAAGCATTACCCATCCGAGGTAGGAAACCTCTTGCCCCCCGGGCATGAGGAGGAAGTCCGGACTTCTTCAGCCGCGTCTCTTGACCGGAGCCTCAGTGGGTCCGGAGGCTCCAGTGGCGGATGGTTCGGCGGCCGAAGTTGCGGCACCAGCGCGTTTCCGGCTGGTTGCTGGAGTAAAGTTCGGAAGGTGAGGAAGGCAGGAGAGAGGTACCGCGTTTATTGGTTCCATGACGAGGAACCCCTCCTCGTCATCCGAAATCTCTTGAACTGAAGCTTGTGCTTGAGGCTTACCCGCGGTGGTGATGCGGGCCGAGGCAATGGGCATAAAATCCTCGTCGTCAGGGTCCACGTTGGATGGTGGGTCCTCGACAGGGAGATCCGCGCCGAAGTGGTCCGCAGGATGGACTCCATCCTCGGCGGTCTGGCGGGCGAACAGCTGTATGGCAGACATATGAAAAGGAGTTAGGAAGAAAATTATCAAGATAAACGTCGGTAGCAAGACCTCGGTGGTAAAGGAGTATCGAAGAAAACGTCGGAATAGCGTACCTGTTTCGCTGGCTTGGTCCGGTAGTGGGGTTCCCTTCCCCATGTCCAAGCGTCAGAGATCTTGGACTTGGTGATAGCTCGGACTCGCCGAGCTACCGCGGCATTGTCCAGTGCAACGTGCGTATGTCAGGTGGGGTCATAAAGACCGCTCATGTGGCAGATCTTGTGAGACCTTGCCTGGAGAGGGGAGACCGTGCGCTTCACGAATGTGCAGGCCAAGTCGTCGGCCGTCAGGACTTTCCCGTCGTTCCCGGGGTCCTCCGGGTCCTGCCATTTCGCAATATACCCATGGATGGACTTGAGTTTGCCGGTGTGAGGGGGAGTGTAGTCCCAGTTGAGCTGTTCTGTAGGAGGGCTGAGGTTAAACGCCGGCAGGTTGAGGAGGTTCTCTTCGCCGGAGTTCTTCACGTAAAACCACGTCCGGACCCACTTGCGAACGGTGTCCGGAGTAGTGATACGTGGGAAGAAGGAGTTTCGGCGAGGAGCTATGGTGGCAGCTCTGCAGGCGGTTAGTTGCTTGGGCAGATCCTTGTTCTTTGGATCCGGGATCACTTGCCGCTTGAGTTGGAAGTAGCGAGAAAAGAGGTCTACCGTGGCTTTGAGGCCGAGGTATCCCTCAGAGAAGGAAACGATGCAGGAGAGAGTGGTGATGGCGTTGGCGGGGAGGTGATGAACCTGGAGTCCGAACTTGTCGAGGAAGCGCCGGAAGAAATCACTAACGGGCAGTCCGAAGCCGCGTTGGAAGTGCGCGACGAAGACCACCCATTCCCCTTGCTTGACTTGAGGCTCGAGTTCGCCCTCTGGCAGGCGACACTCTACCCCGGCGGAATCCGCCGAGTCGCCCTGAGCCACTGGATTTCGTCCGGAGTTACATCCGAACCTTCCCAGCCGGCTCGTTCTCCGACCTCCAGTTCGAGGTCTGGAACCTCGGTTTGTTCCGAAGTCTCGGGAGGAGACATCTCGGCAGAATCAATCTGCAGAGAATGCACAGAAGTTTAGCAAAGGAAAAGGTAAATCTAGAATCTAAGGCTATATCTGGCTAACTCAGGAGGAGTTGGGCGGTTATCTTATGTACATAGAGGCATATCTATGCTAGGCGAACATCTATCCGAGGCATGAAACTAATTTCTACCCAAAAGAGTATGCGAGTAAGATCTACCGGAGGAGGTAAATAGAGTTTTATTCAAGAACATATGAAGAACCAAAGCGCGAAGAGGAAGAAACCTAGAGCAATGCCCAGGGTATCAAGAAAGGGAGTACATACCGTGAAAATGAGGTGCTGAAGGGCGGCGCCGGTGACGCGGTCGCAGCTGCGACGAAGGAGCTGCTCGTCGGCGGCGGCGGGAACGCGTTTCCTCTCAACTGGAAGCGGCGGCACTGGTTGCGATGGAAGCGAGACGGCGAGTGGATGAGGAAGAAGAGGGAAGCACTGCCCTGGGCCTGCATTTATAACCGCGGGCGGTAACTGCGCACTACCGCGCGGTTATCGGAGCGGCGAGTGGGATCGTTTGTGCACAATGGCCCACGTTGCATGAAGATAGCGGTGGGCGAGCAGGCCACAGGATCGGTTGCAGGAGGCAAACCGTCGTGCGGCGCGGTTACTGGAGCGCGAAGCGGCACAAGCGGGAAATCCCGCTGACGTGGGCCGCGTGGTGGAAAGCACTCGAGTGCTTTGACTGTCGTGGACAGGAAGTGATGGATGGGACACGTGAACAGTGTTCTCTGACCGAAGTCAGTAAAGATGCAGAAATCGAGGGGTTGACATCCGAGATCTCGGCGGATACTTCGGAAAAGCAGTATGGCACGAGGAACAGACCGATGGATTTCTCGAAGTATTGGTTCGGTAACATGCAAAACATTGTAGCGCATGTGGTTTCGGGTTGAACCTGGTGCGGCCTTTCATCCTAGGCTGCAAGACCACATCAGCTTCGGGGACTACTGTCGGGGGGTTACCCCCGGGTAGGGTAATGATGAGGTCAAGACATGTACGGTTAAGGTAGTAAGCTGTCCGAGGTAACGATTGAGCAAGGACGCAGGAGGCATCATCCGATGTAAGGTGTACGTCCGAGGTATATTCTCCGAGGTATATCCTCCGAGGTATCAACCTCGGGGCAGTCAGCTAGCTACCACAGGAATAAGGTATTCTCTACCGAGGTATAGGATCAGGAGTGTTATCCGAGGTTGGCAGCAAGGATCGAGGCATGTGAGAGAGGTCACGGGCGCCGCAGAGCTCGTAGCCCGAGGCTTCAGAGGACGGCGAGGTCCGTCCACGGGTTTCCCGGAAGCTCGGGGGCCTAGGAGCTGACTCGGCTATTTCAGGAAAGGTCTACAGGCTAGACCTAGGCAGGCTACTGAAGTATGACCGGAAGAGGAAAGCTAGGCCTGGCTGGCCTGACAGTCCGGCCGTTGAGCTGGCAGGAGGCAGAGGCTTGTCTTCTACCTTTTGGCCATGCCATTGTCAGTTGTAGGCAGGGGTAAAAATGTACTTCGGCCTGTGTATATATGCGGCATCTCTACCTCCAGGGACGAGGACGGCGAAAAACCCTAGCTCATTTCCCCCTTCATAGTTTCATCTTCTACCTAGAGCTCTCACTTTGGTAGCATCATACAGCTCGAGGAGCACCTTGTACCTGAGAACGACACTGATACATTGAGAGAGGAAAGGCAGGAATAGGGGTTTTACATCCTCACGAAGTCCCCGAACCTGGGTACATCGTGGTGTCTTTTGTGCTCTTGGCTTTCTCGGTCTCTTGTTCATGTTCTTGTGGTTTCTTGCATGTTCTTGCTTTTGCACATCTTGAGTGCATAAACCCTCCCAGGATTCCCCCAACGACCATTTGGCCCCAACTAAGCCATACCCATGGCATCTGCCGTGATCCCACCACGACACGAGGGTTTAATATCGAACTCTCAGGGAACCAGTATTTCAGGTGTTATCTCCTTATCCTTCTCTTGAGAACCTGCAACAAAATAAATTGTTTTGTGCACTCAACCTCACCAAGTGCTTGTCAAGCACAAGGTGTGAGAATGATAATAAAATAAATATACAAACAGTAGTAAATATGCAATGATAGTAAAATAAATATGCGATGATGGTGGAAACAATGGTAAATGATATTTTTGGTTTTTTTATAATGTATGCAAGATGTGAAAGTGTTTTGTATTTTCGGAATTAAAAATGGCAGCAAACAAAAGTGGTGATAAAAGTGTTGGAAAGGTGTTTCTTATGATTAAAAATGGACCGGGTTCATGGTTTCACAAATGCACTCTCTCTTGATAACGTGGTAGATAATGGAACACTAAAATTAACATGTAAGATGGCAAGACATGGTTTGACAAGTTATTAATAATATGGGCATCATGTCCTAACATAGAGATCTCAAGTATAAGTTGTTCTCTCTCTTATGCTCCACCAAGATGCGAACTAAATCATAACACCTTAGTAATTAAGATAAATCAGAGCATAGCAATAAGTTCAATGACATGAAGTTAAAATAAGAGCATGCTAGATCTAGTCATGGAGGTAGTGGCCAAGGTCACATCCACTCTCCGGTAGCATGGTATTTTTGTTTATCCCTAGTGAGGCAACAAAGTAAGGTAGAAAAACCAAGTGGATCGCAGAACTATCTGTCACGTTCACTGCACTAGCCACCCCCCGTTACTCCAACTAATGCACACGTTCCCCCTCACATGCTCTCATAAACATGCTTGATCATGACAAGTAAATAAGAACGGGGTACATAATATGCATCTACTTTCATAACTGAAACAAAACCATTGCAATCTCAAACATGTATTAACTCATAATAAAGATCCACCACAAAGGGATTACATAGATGACCGTAATCATGTTCAGCAGCTCATACGGTACTAATTAGTGAAGCTCATAGAGAGGAGAGATACATAAGTTACTTCCACAAACCATAGTCCAGGGTGGACTACTCCCTCTTCATCATGGTGTCAGTGGAGATGTTGTTGGAGGGGAAGGAGACCACGCGGCAGTGCCCCGCCGGAGTTTGCCCCCTCCAATCTTCAGCTCCAGGTCTCTGTTTCGTGGTTTCTGTGTTTCGACGGCGCTCCCTTTCGCGAAAGCCCTGGGGGGGGTCTATATATAGTCATTTTTAGGTCAAGACGAAGCTTCGGGAAGAAGGATCGATGGCAGCGGAGGTCCGAGGGCCATTTTGGTGGGTCCCACGCGGTCAGGAATCTGGCCGTGTGGGCCCACCTCTTTTGGCCTTCTGGTCTCCGTTTCTTCGTTTCGTTCGCGCCTATGTTTCGTTCCTTCCAAAAAAGTGATCCCCGTAAAATCTCAGGTCATTATGACGTGATTTGATCGCCTGAAACGTAAAAATATAGAAAAAGGGGTTTTCTGACAGTGCAGGTTAATTCCAGAAAAATGGGGAAATTGTTAATTATCCCCAAAACTCAATATAAATCATGAATATAACTCTTATATGATGCAAATAACATGGAATAACATGTAATAAAATGTAAAGTTCATGTATGCATTTTACATGCATCAACATCCCCAAGCTTAACCCATGCTCGTCCCGAGTATGAATGTGATAAAACTAACATGGACTTTGCATTTTAATACTATCAATGGATATCAAAGGTGATTACTATTGCTACATAAAGTCAAATGATTCATTCTTCAAAGGAATAACAATATGCAAGATAAATTATGAATTGATATCAAATACTCAATGTAAAGATGTTCAATGATAAATTCACAAAGTGTAACATAGAAGAAAGTACTATGGACCAAATGTATGCATAATGAAAAGTAAAAAACATCCTATGGTGGTCATAGAGTATTTCTTATGAAAACTGAATATAAAAGGTGGACACTTTGGATAGATAAATAAGTAGAGGTAAAGCATGAATAAGTTTCATCTAACTTCCAAACACTTCTACTTAAGTTAATGCTTGCAATGTGGTAGTCATTGGTGTGGAGCTCTCATTACCCTATCATAGCATCTTGAATGATTAACGTTTAAAGTGAAAGCAAATATGAGTGGTGTGCTTGACAATGTATTGGTTGAATGTCTCATGTCGTGTGGGATCACGGCAGATGCCATGGGTATGGCTTAGTTGGGGCCGAATGGTCGTTGGGGGAATCCGGGGAGGGTTTATGCACTCAAGATGTGCACAAGCAAGAACATGCAAGAAACCACAAGAACATGAACAAGAAGCCAAGGAATCCAAGAACACAAGAGACACCACGATGTACCCAGGTTCGGGGCCTTCGAGAGGAAGTAAAACCCCTACTCCTGCCTTTCCTCTCTCAATATATCAGTGTCGTTCTCAGTACAAGGTGCTCCTCGAGCTGTATGATGCTGCTCAAGTGAGAGCTCTAGGTAGAAGATGAAACTATGAAGGGGGAAATGAGCTAGGGTTTTGCGTCCTCCTCCCTGGAGGTAGAGATGCCGCATATATACATGGGCCGAAGTACAGTTTTACCCCTGCCTACAACTAACAATGGCATGGCCAAAAGGTAGAAGACAAGCCTCTGCCTCCTGCCAGCTCAACGGCCGGACTGTCAGGCCAGACAGGCCTAGCTTTCCTCTTCCGGTCATACTTCAGTAGCCTGCCGAGGTCTAGCCTGTAGACCTTTCCCGAAATAGCCAAGTCAGCTCCTAGGCCCCCGAGCTTCCGGGAAACCCGTGGACGGACCTCGCCGTCCTCTGAAGCTTCGGGCCACGAGCTCTGCGACGCCCGTGACCTCTCTGACATGCCTCGATCCTTGCTGCCAACCTCGGATAACACTCCTGATCCTATACCTCGGTAGAGAATACCTTATTCCTGTGCTAGCTAGCTGACTGCCCCGAGGTTGATACCTCGGAGGATATACCTCGGAGAAATACCTCCAACGTACGCCTTACGTCGGATGACGCCTCCTGCGTCCTTGCTCAATCGTTACCTCGGACAGCTTACCGCCTTAACCTTACATGTCTTTACCTCATCTTTACCCTACCCGGGGGTAACCCCCCGACAGTAGTCCCCGAAGCTGATGTGGTCTTGCAGCCTCGGATGAAAGGCCGCATCAGGTTCAACCCGAAACCATATGCGCTGCAATGTTTTGCAGGTTACCGAACCAACACCCCGAGAAATCCATCGGTCTGTTCCTCGGGCCATACTACTTTTCCGAAGTATCCGCCGAGATTTCGGACGTCAACCCCTCGATTCCTGCATCCTTACTGACTTCGGTCAGAGAACACTGTTCACACGTCCCGTCCGTCACTTCCTGGTCTACGACAGTCAAAGCACTCGAGTGCTTTCCACCACGCGGCCCACGTCAGCGGAGATTCCCCGCTCGCGCCGCTTCGTGCTCCAGTAACCGCACCGCCCGACGGTTTGCCTCCTGCAACCGATCCTGTGGCCTGCTCGCCCACCGCTATCTTCGTGCCACGTGTGCCATTGTGCACAAACGATCCCACTCGCCGCTCCGATAACCGCGCGGTAGTGCGCAGTTACCCCGCGGTTATAAATACAGGCCCAGGGCAGTGCATCCCTCTTCTTCCTCATCCACTTGCCGTTCCGCCTCCATCGCAACCAGCGCCGCCGCTTCCAGTCGGGAAGAGACGTTCCCGCCGCCGACGAGCAGCTCCTCCGTCGCTGCTGCGACCGCGTCACCGGCGCCGCCCTTCAGCACCTCATTTTCACGGTATGTACTCCCTTTCTTGATACCCTAGGCATTGCTCTAGGTTTCTTCCTTTTCGCGCTTTGGTTCTTCATATGTTCTTGAATAAAACTCTATTTACCTCCTCCGGTAGATCTTACTCGCATACTCTTTTGGGTAGAAATTGGTTTCATGCCTCGGATAGAACTCTATGTACACCAGATAGCCGCCTAACTCCTCCTGAGTTAGCCAGATATAGCCTTAGATTCCAGATTTACTTTTTCCTTTGCTAAACTTCTGTGCTTTCTCTGCAGATTGATTCTGCCGAGATGTCTCCTCCTGAGACTTCGGAACAAACCGAGGTTCCAGACCTCGAACTGGAGGTCGGAGAACGAGCCGGCTGGGAAGGTTCGGATGTAACTCCGGACGAAATCCAGTGGCTCAGGGCGACTCGGCGGATTCCCACCGGGGTAGAGTGTCGCCTGCCAGAGGGCGAACTCGAGCCTCAAGTCAGGCAAGGGGAACGGGTGGTCTTCGTCGCGCACTTCCAGCGCGGCTTCGGACTGCCCGTTAGTGATTTCTTCCGGAGCTTCCTCGACAAGTTCGGGCTCCAGGTTCATCATCTCCCCGCCAACGCCATCACTACTCTCTCCTGCATCGTCTCCTTCTCTGAGGGATACCTCGGCCTCAAAGCCACGGTAGACCTCTTTTCTCGCTACTTCCAACTTAAACGGCAAGTGATCCCGGCTCCAAAAAACAAGGATCTGCCCAAGCTTCTAACCGCCTGCGGAGCTGCCACCATAGCTCCTCGCCGAAACTCCATCTTCCCACGTATCACTACTCCGGACACCGTTCGCAAGTGGCTCCGGACGTGGTTTTACGTGAAGAACTCCGGCGAAGAGGACTTCCTCAACCTCGGCGTTCAACCTCAGCCCTCCTACAGAACAGCTCAACTGGGACTACGCTCCCCCTCACACCGGCGAACTCAAGTCCATCCACGGGTATATTGCGAAATGGCAGGACCCGGAGGACCCCGACAACGACGGGAAAGTCCTGACGGCTGACGACCTGGCCTGCACATTCGTGAAGCGCAGGGTCTCCCCTCTCCAGGCGAGGTCTCACAAGATCTGCCACATGAGCGGTCTTTATGACCCCACCCGACATACGCACATTGCACTGGACAATGCCGCGGTAGCTCGGCGAGTCCGAGCTATCACCAAGTCCAAGATCTCTGATGCTTGGACATGGGGAAGGGAGCCCCATTACAGGACCAACCCAGCGAAACAGGTACGCTATTCCGACGTTTTCTTCGATACTCCTTTACCACCGAGGTCTTGCTACCGACGTTCATCTTGACAATTTTCTTCCTAACTCCTTTTCATATATCTGCCATACAGCTGTTCGCCCGCCAGACCGCCGAGGATGGAGTCCATCCTGGGACCACTTCGGTGAGGATCTCCCTGTCGAGGACCCACCATCCAACGTGGACCTGACGACGAGGATTTTATGCCCATTGCCTCGGCCCGCATCACCACCGCGGGTAAGCCTCAAGCACAAGCTTCAGTTCAAGAGATTTCGGATGACGAGGAGGGGTTCCTTGTCTTGGAACCAATAAACGCGGTACCTCTCTCCTGCCTTCCTCACCTTCCGAACTTTACTCCAGCAACCAGCCGGAAACGCGCTGGTGCCGCAACTCCGGCCGCCGAACCATCCGCCACTGGAGCCTCCGGACCCACTGAGGCTCCGGTCAAGAGACGCCGGCTGAAGAAGTCCGGACATCCTCCTCATGCCCGGGGAGGCAGGAGGCTTCCTACCTCGGATGGGTAATGCTTTGCTTCTATAGCCAACAATGTTTGTTGCTTAAACATATTATCTCGGTATTAACACTTGACCATCTTCCTTTCGTTGCAGTGCCCCCATAGACGTGGATCAGGAGGTATCCTCCATGACTGCACCCGTTGGTGCCTCTGAAGCCACGACCTCCCCGACGAACTCTCGCCCCGGATCTCCTCCACCGAGGTCTGGCCCGGCTTTGGGGAAATCTGCCCCCACCCGAGGTCAGACTTCTCCGCGTCCTCAAACGGATGCGGAGACCAATCGCGCCAGGACTTCGGCTACCACCTTGCCGGAGCCTCGACTCTCCCCCCGAAGCCAGACTGCCCGCAACCAACAGCAGCAACAGCAGAAGCAACAGCCCCAAAAACCACTCCGCCAAACCACCTTGCCGTTGGAGAAGGGCAAGGAGAAAGAGAAAGAGGCGGTGAAGTCCAAGGTCACCCCCAAACCAACATCTGGGTCTGGCACCCTGACTATCTCTTCTCCTTCAAGGATCCAACCGAGGTCTCCTCCCCCGGTGACACGCCGAATTCCTCCATTCGCCGCACCCATGATGAGACTGTCCCTCCGGCCGAAGAATATGCTCGGAGGGCATCTCTCATATTGGATAATCGGCCTGCTTCAAGTTCCGAGGCTGCTTTGGCCGTGGAGGCCTCGATTAGGGGCATCGAGCAGGGCGGACCGTGGGGATTTCCTCCTCTGCGCACTGATAGTGGCCAGAGCCTCGGCTCCTTGGAACATTACAATGCAGACTGGAATTCTGCAGACGAGGTCTCCTCGGCCTCCTTAGCTGCTCCGGTGGCTGAGCATCCCGCGGGAAACAGCGCCTGCGGCCGAAGCGTATATGATCTATACACTACTGCCCTTCGTGCTGGTCAAACCATCGACGTAAGTCCTATTCTCTTTACTTTCATGCAGTATCTCATCTAATATCCACCATCCCCAGTCCCCGAGATTCGAGGTAAACTATTGACGCTCCGTCGGAGTTAAAATTGTTTGGCTTGAATCTCAACTTCCATTTTCATCCGACGTATCCAATCCATTTTATCTCACTTTAGCATATACCTCGGGTACGAGTCCCCGAGACTATGTCGAGGCATACCCCGACAACATTTTCCAATGATTTGACTCCGAGTCCCCGAGACTCTTGTCGAGGTATAACCTTTCTAACCGAGCTATATGTTTCTTCCTTGCAGAATACTATGAACGTCCGTACGGACGTCTTCCACTCTCTTGTTCGCACACAAGAACCTCCATGATGCGCACAAGGCCGCACTTGCAGCGAAGAAAACGTCGGATGACCAGCTAGCGCAAGAGAAAGCCGAGGTATCTCGGCTGGTAAAGGAACTGAAGCGCATTGATGGACTCCGGAAATCAGAAACGGAGAAGCTGAAGGATGAGAAGGATAAGGCCGTCGAGGCAGAGAAGAAACTTCGGGAGGACTCTGCCAAGGACCACCAAGAAGCTCTCCAAGTAGCCGAGGTCCGCGCCAACTCGGCCACAGAAGCTTTGGAAGCTCTGCAGGCGCAGGTCAACCAGTTTCTCCCGACGCTGCAAACTATCAACAACGAGATGGACAGTGAGTTTCTTGCCTCCCTTAGCTTTTCTTTGTCCTCCACACCATTGGTTTTCTGCCGAACCATTTCTCACACTGATAACAGGCTACCCTACTATAGAGCATTTTACCTACACCCAAGTTGCGGCCCGCAGCATCACTGGTCGGCACAGGGAGAGGCGGAACGAACAGAACCCCGATTGGACCGTTGAGGACCATATCGTGGCCATCAAGTCTAGGATCAATCCCTTGAAGACCATTGGGTCAGAACTCCTCGACGCAGGTCTGTGTGCTTTCAAAGCCTTATGGCCTCTTGCTGATGCTCCGAAATCTACCGAGGATCTTGCCTCCAAGCTTCGTGAAGCCGAACAAAGACTCCGAGAGTGGCGTTCATCTTCAGCTCGCGCTGGAGCTGATGCCG
The DNA here is from genome assembly GCA_947311845.1 of Poa pratensis. Classification (NCBI taxonomy): domain Eukaryota; kingdom Viridiplantae; phylum Streptophyta; class Magnoliopsida; order Poales; family Poaceae; genus Poa; species Poa pratensis. The sequence goes on from CAMZMU010000027.1 coordinate 25,993,178, forward strand.
CTCTCAAATTCATCATGACTTGGTGCGAGAAGATCGACCTCGAAAAGATGGACACTCTTCGCCGAGGCTCGCCCTGGTCCTCGGACCCAATTCTCATCAAGCGCCGCGAAAAGATGGCTGCTTCTTCGCTGGATATGCCAACACAAGAACTTGAGCGAAGGAGACACCTACTCCGACGCCGAGGATTACGCGCCAGAAGACGAGGAATACGAAACAGACTCCGACGTCGAGGCCGAGCAAGGTGACGACGGTGAAACCCGCGAAGCAGAAACCGAGGCTCCTCCCCAACCTGATGCCGAGGTTACTGCCGACGTTGCCAGCACTTCCCAGGCTACCTCGGCTCCGGACGAAATCCCTGCTGCATCGGCTGCTGCCGACGTAATTCCTGACGCCTCGACCTGAACTTATGCTTGGCCAGAAAACTTCATTAAATCCCCGGTATGCCGGGACGCAGATGTAATCAAACTTAAGTAGTTCCTTTGCTACCTCTATTACTATTATGCTCATCCGAACCATGCTTTTCTAGGCTTTATATCGAATCCTTTTGAACAAGTGCCCGAGTTCACTTTCGTGTTTACTATAGTTGGCAGTCTCTGCTCTTGTCTGCCATTCTGGCGTTCGACAGTCGAGTCACAAGATTGTTGTTCATAGCATACAGTACTTAGTAAATTCCGAGGTATAGTTCAAAGTCATCCGACATAAAGAAGAAGTAAAAAACAGGGGTTAGTAAACGACATATGCCGGACTGTCTTTTTGGACCGAGTCCCCGAGTTCATTTTCATGTTTCCCATGTTCTTTCGTCTTTGCTCTTGACTGCCATGCTGGCGTTCGTCAGTCGAGTCACAAGATTAGTTACACAGCATACAGTACTTGAAGTTTGAGACGAGGTTCAAAATAGTCCGGCATACGAACGAAAAAGAAGTACAAACATAAAACAAGCATGCATAACAGCGAGGCAGTCCCCGAGCTCATTTTTAAGGTGCCGAGGTTTTTATTAAAGATCAGCCGAGGTACATACATTACTTCCTTCAACAGTAGAAGGGTCGGAGTAGAGCTACATTCCATGGACGCTGAAGCTCCGCATCGGGTCTATCCAGCCCATCTCCCCTTGGCTCCTGTGCATCTATAAGATAGTACGAATCATTGTGCAAAGCTCGGCTCACAATGTATGGTCCCTCCCATGGAGGTGACAACTTGTGCCGACCTTTGCTGCGCTGAACAAGCCTCAGCACTAGGTCTCCTTCATTAAACTTTCGGGGTTTTACATGCCGGCTTTGATAGCGTCGGAGACCCTGCTGATATATTGCTGACCGAGATAAGGCCAATTCTCTTGCTTCCTCAAGCAGATCTACAGCATCTTCCCGAGCTTCTTTAGCCTCGGCTTCTGTGTACATTGCCACTCTGGGCGCATCATATTCAATGTCGGTTGGCAGCATTGCCTCGGCCCCATAGACCATGAAGAATGGCGTATAGCCTGTTGATCTGTTCGGTGTGGTCCTTAAACCCCACAGAACTGCTGGTATCTCATCGATCCAACACCCCGGTGTTTTCAACAGTGGTTCTATTAGCCGAGCTTTGATTCCGGCCAATACCAATGCATTTGACCTTTCTACTTGCCCATTAGCCTGTGGGTGAGCCACCGAGGCTACATCAAGTCGAATTCCCTTACTCATGCAGAACCGAGCAAACTCTCCGACAGCAAAGTTCGTGCCGTTGTCTGTAATGATACTATGAGGATATCCATATCTCAGGATTATTTCCTTCAAAAAGGTCACTGCCGTATGACCATCCACTTTCGGATTGGCTTCACCTCGATCCACTTAGTGAATTTGTCCACCATCACCAGTATGTGAGTCATATTGCCTCGGGCTGGCTTGAATTCTCCCACCATGTCCAGACACCAAACTGCAAAGGGCCACGTGATAGGAATGGTCTTGAGCGCCGAAGCTGGCATGTGCTGCTGCTTGGCGAACCTTTGGCACCCTTCACATTTCCGAACTATATCTTCTGCATCGGCATTGGCTGTGGGCCAATAGAACCCGTGCCGGAACACCTTGGCCACCAGAGCTCTTGTGCTGCAATGATGTCCACATTCTCCTTGGTGGATTTCTAAAAGCATCTCCTTGCCTTCAGCTGGTTCGACACACCTCTGCAACACCTCGGTCACACTTCTCTTGTATAGCTCCTTGTTGATGATGGTGTATCCCTTAGCTCTCCTCTGGATTCTCCTTGCCTCGGTTGTATCACTTGGCAAACTTCCGTCAGCTATGAAGTTCATTATCTGCTCCGCCCATTCCGGCACTGGATGTAGAGGAAAAAGGCTCTCATCTATCTCCATTGGTTCGGCCGCCATGATCTCCGCCATGATTGCCTTTACCATTGCTCGGCCAGTCCCCGAGTGTTGGTGCGAAGTCCCCGGGCCAGATCCGAAGCTCCCACCATCCACGTCCATGGGAAAAGCTCCATCAGTCCCCGGGTACTGCGAAGCAGTCCCCGATTTCGGCCAAACGCATCCGACGTCTACCTCCATAGGCTCAGGCTCCGGATTTGGTGGTAAAAAATTGATTCGGAATCAGGAGAAGGCTTGATTGAAGGAGTTCTCAAATGATTCAGTGCTATCCCCGGTGGCACCGGTTCTTTGGATGAACCGAGCTTGGACAATACGTCGGCGGCTTCATTCTCCCCCCGAGGTATGTGCTTGTACTCACATCCTTCGAAAAACCCAGACACCTTTTGCACATGAAACCGATACAACTCCATGTTCGCATCCAATGCATCCCAAGTGCCGGTGGATTGATGCACCACCAAAGCTGAATCGCCGAAGCATTCTATACGCCGGACGCCTATCTCCTTTGCCACCTTGAGCCCATGGATCAGGGCCTCATACTCCGCCACGTTGTTCGACGCCGAGAAATGGATTTGCAGCACATACTTCAACTGGTCTTGCTTCGGCGAGGTTAGGACTATGCCGGCACCTAATCCGACCTTGGTCTTGGACCCATCAAAGTGCATCTTCCAATAATTATAGTCCGGCAAGGGCGGCTCATATTGCATCTCGGCCCAATCGCATAAAAAGTCCGGCAGCGCCTGCGACTTGATTGCATCTCGCCTTTCATAATGCGGAGTGTATGGAGATACCTCGATCGCCCATTTGGCAACTCGCCCAGTTGCGTCCTTGCATCCGATGATCTCCGAGATTGGAGCATCACATACCACCGTCATGGGATGCTCTTGGAAGTAATGCTTCAGTTTCTTAACCGCCAGGTATACTCCGTACGTCATCTTCTGGTAGTGGGGGTAGTTTTGCTTCGACGTGGATATCACCTCGCTCAGGTAGTAGATTGGTCTCTGCACCGATTTGCCTCCTTCGTCTCGCTCCACCACCACTGCAACACTTACGACCCGGTTTGTAGCCGCAATGTATATCAACATCGGTTCATTCTGCAAAGGGGATGCCAACACCGGAGCAGTGGATAACATCTTCTTCAGCTCATTGAACGCCGCGTCCGCCTGCGGGGTCCAAGTGAAACTGGTACTTTTCTTCATAAGTTGATACAATGGTAAGGCTTTTTCTCCTAGCCGACTTACAAACCGACTTAAAGATGCAAGGCATCCCGTGAACTTCTGCACATCTTTTAAACAGTTCGGCAACTTCATTCTTTCGATAGCTCGGATCTTAGCCGGGTTAACTTCTATACCTCGGCTCGATACGAGGAAACCGAGCAATTTTCCAGCCGGGACACCAAAGGTGCACTTGTCCGGGTTAAGTTTCAACCGATACTTTCTTAAATTTGCAAATGTCTCTTCGAGGTCTTCGATGAGAGTATGCTTCTTTTTAGTTTTGATAACAATATCATCGACATACACTTGCACATTCTTGCCCATTTGAGAATGTAAGCACTTCTGCATACACCTTTGATAAGTTGCCCCGGCATTTCTCAAACCGAAACACATGACACGATAGCAATACGCCCCGTACGGGGTAATAAAGGCAGTCTTTATTTGATCATCAGTGTTCAGTGGGATCTGGTGAAAACCAGAATATGCATCAATAAAAGACAACAGCTCACATCCAGCCGTAGAATCGATCACTTGATCAATCCGAGGTAAAGGAAAGGGATCCTTCGGGCACGCCTTGTTCAGGTTGGTGAAGTCAATGCACATGCGCCACACCTTGACTACCGCCGGTTCGTCCTTCTTTTTCTCCACGAGGACTGGATTAGATATCCAGTCCGGATGCAGCACTCCATGATGAAGCCTGCAGCCAGTAACTTCGCCAGTTCTTCGAGTACCACCTTTCTTCGGTCATCTGAGAGCCGCCGCGTCGGTTGACGCACTGGTTTCACCTCTGGCCGAACAAACAAAGAGTGCTCTGCCAACTCCCTCGGAACACCTGGCAGGTCTTTAGCCGACCATGCAAAAATGTCCCGATTCTCACGGAGGAAGTGACAGAGCGCGCTTTCCTATTTCTCGTCCATGCCAGTACCAATGATGGCGAAACGCTCCGGGTTCTCCGAGTCCAGCGGGATTTTCTTGGTCTCCTTGGGCACCTCGAATGAAGCGCTCATGTCCGGAGTAATTAGTCCGGACATGCCGAGCTGAGTAGACTGCGCCATTGCCACCACCTTCTGAAGTTGCTTCTTCTCCGCCGCGATCACCAAGGACTCGGCTAAACTAGATCCCGCCGAGGCACATTGCATAGCCTTCTTGTAGTCACCAGAAATGGTTATTATTCCCTTCGGCCCCGGCATTTTCATCTTTAGGTAGGCCACATGAGTGGAGATCATGAACTTGGCCAAGGCTGGCCTTCCCAGCAAGGCATGGTAAGGGCTCTGCAAGTCCACAACCTCGAACTCAAGACTTTCAACTCGGCTGTTATCTCGGGTACCAAAACCCACGTCGACCCAAATCTTTCCCATAGGTGCACAAGAGACCCCGGGCACAATACCGTGAAATGTACAGCTGCTAGGCTGCAACTGGTTCGGTGAGTATCCCAGCTTGACCATTGTGTCTCGGTACATGATATTTATGGCACTCCCATTGTCCACCAAGACTCGGGTGAATCTCACATTGTTGGTCGGCCCACAAAACGTCGGATCCACCACCAGTGCATAGTTTCCAGGGCTCGGCATGATCCGAGGTGTATCTTGCCTGCTCCAAGTGATCTCTTGCTCGGACCAGTTCATGTATTTCACCACCGCCGGAGTTACTGCATTCACCTCCTTGGCACGCCTCAGCATACTCTTCTTATCAGTGGACTCAGTCACAAACACCACGTAGCTTTGATGTACTTCCCTATAATCATTACCGGGGTTCTCATACCTCTGATTCTCAAAGGACCACGTTTGGCTTTGGCCGGCACCACCGTTGTTGTTGTTGCCCTGGGCACTCACTGCATTCACCGGTTTCGCCTGCCCGTCTTCTGGTTTTGGGCCGCATGGACCGGGGTTGAATTTGCTCCGGTTAAGCTCTGATTCTGCGCCGCTATGGTCGGCTTATGCTGCTGCTGCGCGTTCGGATATTGAGGTCTACGCCATTGGTTCGGTGGCCCACTCCGGTTTGCCCCAGCTTTCGCCCCTTCTGCAGCGGTTCGGTGATGAAAACTACACTGCAGAGTGGTATGGTTGGGTGTTCTGCCATTCCTGCCATGATAATACACGGTCCATTCACCAATGACTCGTAAGTCACAGGTGGTCCGGCCTCTTGCCACTGCTTCGCACCACCTCCCTGATTCTGGTTCTGGTTCGGAGTCCACGCCTGACCCTCAGTCTTCGGTTTCTGGGCGCCTCCAGGTCCGGACTGACTTGGGTTTACAGCATTGACTTGGAAATCTGGTTCTCTCCTCTTCTGCCCGAACTCTTGACGGTTATCAAACCTCGGTCCGTTGTTGCGATTGTTCATCGGATTCCTCCTGTTCGGGCATTCCCATCCAGCAGAGGCTGCATCGGATCGCCAAGGGCATAGGAATCAGCTATCCGAATCGTCTCGGCCAGAGTCTTTGGCATATCTCTCTGGAGCCTCTGCCACAACATGCTACCATACCGACATCCATCAGCAAACCACGCTATAGCCTGTGCTTCGATAACTCCCTCACAGGAGTTCCGAACATTGCTCCACCGAGTCAAGAATTCTCGGTCAGTCTCATTGTCCTCCTGCTTGCACGCCTGCAAAAGCTGAGGTCGGTTTGGCCTCTTGTAAGTGCTGGCGAAGTTGCTATTGAATGCCTCCTCTAAATCCAGCCAGCAATTGATGCTATTCTCCGGCAAATTGTTCAGCCAGATCCGAGCAGGACCTTCCAGCATGTGCGGGAGATACCGGACCGCCCATCGGCGATTGCCCCCCGCAATGTATACTGCTGAAACATAATCAGCTAGCCAATCTTGCGGCTTGGTGCTCCCATTGTACGGCCTGGTACTCCGACCCAACTGAAACTGTGACACGGTGGAGGTGGTTCCTTCATGATCCGAGGTCCAAAACACGCCGGACCAGGAGGGCCTTCCTCCTCCAACTTCTCGGACATGTAAATCCGATCTAGCTTGTAGCGCGCATCACCTGTAGGCAACGTCCGAGCTCCGATACGCTCTCCCAATGCACCATCCACTCTATAGAATCCAGCCCGCTCCATGGCTGAATTTCCATCATCATATCGGTCGCCACCTCGACCGACGCTCTTCGGCTGCGGAACATACTCCGGCTCTTGCTGATACTGCTCCTGCGGCCGGGGTTGCTGCTGATACCTCGGGGGCTGAGGTGGTTTACCTCGGCCAGCCGACGCTGCTTGCCCACCGTTCTGATTTCCCTGAGCTGAACGGCCTTTAGCTCGGCTTGCATCACCTGGGCCGGGGTCTCCATTGGCTCGGCTAGCGTCGCCGACCTTTTGCTTCCCAGCTAACACCGGATCGTACACTTGCAGCTGCATCTCCTTGTTCCGACCTGAAGTGACACTCCGGGCACGATCGGCTCCTCCGACGTGTGGAGATGAGGCTTGCCCCTTGGACCTCTGGCTAACTGGCCTAATCGAATGGACCGCCTGCGAACCGCCAAGCCCGGCCTTGCGGAGGGCTTCATTTTGCTTGCTGGCCACATGCACTAACTCATTGAGCCGCTTCTGCTGCTCACGCCATGCATCTCCGGTCAACTCCGATAGCCCGGCCCTTACTGCTTCGGCTGCTCTAAGGTTCTTGGCTGGTGAACTATACACCGGCCTACCAGTAGCCGACCTGCTACTTGTTGCCTTACTCGAGCCCGAGACTGCAGCCCTAACCATCTCCTCATAGAGGTCCTTGCCTCGGTTGAACAGAGCAGCTTTCTTACGCCGCACAACCGGAGTAAAACCATCTTCTATACCATGTGCAGCATTGTACTCCTTCTGCTCCATATCGAACTGCTGCTAGCCTCGGCCAGCAACGGAGCTTCTCTCAGCACTCTCTGGCGCTCTGCCTCTAACCCGGCCACCGTATGCTCCACACTTGCCTCTACTGCGAGTGGCCGAGCTAACCTATCAACGATAGCCTCTAAGGGAACTTCTTCCCCTGGCAAACCCAACTGCTCATTCTGACTAGGTTTCTCGTACGGAAACTTCACCGCCCGACCTGATTTCTCAGGCAGCGCGGTTGGCGTCGCCTCCACCTCGGCTAGCGCGACCTTGCCAGCATTTGCCTTGCTAGCTGCAGGCTTGGTGCCAGCCACCATCACCTCCACACACCTTGGAGGGCGAGTGACACGCCGGCCCAAAGCCGCTATGTAACATCCCAAAAATTATTAACAAGTATTATTAATTCCAAAAATGGGAGCCAACAAAAACTTTTGTTAAATTATATGTGTTGATCTCTTATTCTTGCTTGTGTTGCTTATTTCCTCTTGTTGTGTGTTGCTTGCTTTATTTTGAGAACATGAAGAAAAGAAGAGGATTAAATTAAAAGCAAAACAAGAAAAATAAATGTGGCAAGTGCCACACAAATTCTCCAAGTGAGGATCTCATTTTGTTTCCAACAAAATTTAGTGGAGTGGTATTGCAAACCCTCCCATTTCATTCTTACTACTTATCTCTCTCAAATAGTATTTTCAAATTAGTTTTAAAAATTCAAAAGTAAACAAAGTAAAAATAAATTAAAATGCCTTAATTAAAACACTATAAAAGAAAATGTTTTAAAACATTTTATTATTTTATGCCAATTTTTGTGGAGCTTCTGCACCTTATGGGAAGGCTCCACAAATTTTGCCAAATTTTTATAAATTGATTTAGTGCCTCAAATAAAATCAAGAAATGCTACTGCAATTAAACAGAAGGACTGAAACGTAAATAAGAGAAAGAAGAAGAAGGAAAAGAAGCAGTGCACAGGAGCCAGGGGGGTTTTTGCAAAACCATCATCGTCTACCTCCCCCTAGCTCACTGTCGCCGTCGTCGTGGCGCCATGCTCGACGTCGCCGTTCCCAGGCCCCCCAGGGCCCCCTTGCCCGCGCTCTCCCTCGCCCCCGAGCCACTGCGACCTCTGCGGGCAGAGGAGACCCTCTCCCCTCGCCTTAACGCCGTTGTCCCCCGAAGCACGCCGCGGAGGAGTTGGACGGCGCCGGCCAAAATTGGCCCAGCTCACCGCACCTCGCCACGCGATCCGCTACGACGCGCACCCTAGCCCACGCCCGGACCCCCCAGACACCGAGCGCCAACCTCTCCCGCCCTCTGGACGCCGCTGGACCGCGACCACCGTGCGCCGCCGTCGCGCCTATTTAAACTCGAGCCGCACCTCGCATTTTCCCCACGCCCCACTGCCTCTCCCTTGCTGCACCACACTCCCCACCACTCGCCCGTGCACCACCACGAGGGCGGAGCCGCTGCTGCGAGCTCGCTGCTGCTCGTGCCCGTGCTCGACCGCCCGAGGTAGGCGACGACACGGCTGTGCCGTGCTGCTGCTCCCCTTCCTCCACTGACCTCACCACCTTGATCCCCGTACTCCCCGCACTCACCCGAGCCTTTTGCCCCTCTGTTTTGTGCACAGAGACGCCGCCAGGACACCGCCGGAGACCGCTGCCGTGGCCGTGGAAGTTCAGCGGCTCGCCGTCGACGTTTCACGCCGTCCCAGCAAGTAGGACTCAGCCAGGACGTTCGCCCGAGCCTCCGCCGTCGTCTCGCATCATCACCGAGTCCTCCCGAGCCCTCTAGGTGAGGAACCGTCTACCACCGTGCCGCCGGCGCGGCGGCGCCGCCATTTTATGGTCGCCGCCGTGGCCTTTGAACGTGCGCCGTTGGATCTAGATCCAACGGCCGCGTAACGCTTCATTTAGATGAGCGGCTGACGGGCTGGCCCCACCCGTCAGCATTTTATTAATTTCCAACCGTTCACTGAGTCACTGACAGAAGGGCCCCACTAGTCAGATTTCTCAACATTATCCACACTGAACACCTTTTCTATTTTTAATTTCAGAAGAATTTCAGTACTGGACCCAATTTGTAAAATCAATAACTTGAGATTTAGGAATCCAAACAAATCAAACTCAATTGTTCTGGAAAGCTTATGAAATTGTTTAACCAACCCAATTGGTCTCATGTCATTTAAATAAATAGTTAAAAAGAATTATTGAAAATGCCACAGAAGGTTCAAAATCTAAACTTGTTTGTTTCTGATACTCTGCTAGTCCAAATAATTCCAAACCAATTTTGCTAGCTTAGTACTGCCTTGTATTAGCTCCCCTAATTTTGGTAGAATTATTTAAGCAATATTAATTATTGACTTTAAGATAAACCCTTCTGGACAAAAACAAACAAATATGTTTATTGGTTGATCCAAATGAGTTAGGACCAATTTTGTTAACTCACATATAGCAATGTTTACTTACCCCTAAAAGGATTTAATTTTTGGAACAACAGAACATATTTGGTAACCAAAACTTGATTATTAAGGTACTGGATTCAAACCAATGTGTAGGGAGTTTGGTAACTCCAAATGATCCAATTCAAATTGGGTTGTCTTCTACACATCAGTAGCTTTCTATAGAAATTTAGTTTGTATTTTTGTGACCAACAGAACTCAAGTTGTGGAATTAAACATGTTTAACAAGTTTCTGCCATAATTTGGACTTAAACAATTAATGTTTAATTCAATTGTTTGAAATTAAATTGTATTGTTTGTTGTATCCAGTGGCTATTTAGAGCATTTAGGATTGTGATACTGTGGTGATGGGATGTTGTTTGAGTAGTTTTAGTGATTGCTTGTGTTTGTTGTTTATCGATTAGACGAGAACGTTGCCGGAGATATCGAGGAGGGGGAATTTGTTGAACCAGAAGATCAAGATCAAGTCCCCTTTGCCGAGCAAGGCAAGCTACTCTCCGAGCTTGCACCTAAATATATATGCATCTACTTTGATCAAATGATTTACTCTTAAAACCAATGGTTTACAAAACCTTTTCCAAAAGTGTATGGAAATTATTTTGCCACCCTATGTAGAAGTTATGAAACTTTAGGATGGAAAACAATGTTGTTTATTCAAACTCCTTTGGAAATACTTGTGTGGTTATGGAATGCCGAGATGTCGGTGTTAAAGTGGAGAAATGGAAAAATGGGAATGTTTATGAAAAATGCACAGTATCCTAGTACTATGACAACCAATCTTAATCTGTGCGACCACACTTACCCCCATATGGGAACGGGGCTTAGTCATATAATTTGCTCTTATTAGTATGGGATACCTCATCGACGGAGATGACTCCGTTATGCATGAGGGGATGGTTTATGAACTCCCCTGACCTGGGTCCTCGCTCAAACTCTATGGAAAGATAAGGAGGAGGATTGAAGACTTCATAAATGTGGTCGCCGGGAAAAACATATGAGTCCTCACACTTAGGGTTGCCGACGGGGACCGGACTGAGTGTTGGTGGGAATTATCATATGGGTAGGATCCTATACTAGCATGAGCAAAGGAGAGGCTAGGGTCGGTGGCTCAACTTCGCATACACCTTGTATGGCGGGACGTGGCTGACACGATGAGTTACCGGATGGGTGTGGGATAAAAAGCGTGCTACCTCTGCAGAGGGTCAAAACTATTCGAATAGCCGGGTCCCCGGATATGGACAATTGGGAGACTGTCCTAAGATCTTGTGCAAATTTTTGGAAAAGCTTTTAAGTTTAAAATAAAATGAATTGGTGATGGCATGATATACTATACCAAATGGAGTGGTATGAGTTGTGGGACTAATTGGACCATGGTGAGCCCTGGTCCAGAAAAGAAAGGGTTTGGAGAAACAAAGGAGATGGTGATTTCTTTTAAAAACAGTTATAAAACTCTTCTTACCTTTTTCAATAAAGATATAGAGATGTTTTAAAACAATTAAAAGTGGTAAGTTAAAATAAAGTTAGTGCATACTCATGTTGGGGTAGTTTGCGAGTACATTCAAATGTACTCATATTGGTTTCGTCCCTGGCTATTGTCCTAGCCAGACTACGAGGAGGAGCACTACGCCGAGCAGGAGTATGGTGACTTCTACGCGAACTGAGGATCTCCACAAGTCAGCTGCCTGTCGGGTCGTCATCGTTAGAATATGATGTCTACTACGCCGTAGCTTCCGCTGATATTTTGGTTTGGCCCTTGAAGGCACCTATGTAAGAACTTGGTCTAAATGACCATTTATGTAAGACTTTTTATTCGGTACTGTAATGGATGTAAACTTTGGTATCCAATTCGGATTATGTGCAACGACAGACTGATCACGGGATCGTTGTGTTAAACATAATCGGGTATTTCGGACAGCTAGTCCGGGGTCCCCACAGACTTGGTATCAGAGCCATCCTGACTTTAGGAAACCTTAGTTAGCATGGTCGTCAAACAAGTGTTATCAAAAAGAGTAATTTCTAAAAGAAAGGAGTGAAGTATTTTTTTTGAAAACCGCTTATCTCCAATCCTCTTACTTATGCAAAAATTCATTCTCATTAAACATTACAATTTCCTTAGTATCCTTAAAATTTTGTGCACTTATCATCCCACTAACTTAAAATTTTGCTTAAAAATTTGTAGATGGCACTCCACTGGACCGAGTTCGTTCAGCTGGAGAAGGATAGCAAGCTGACGTTCGAGAATGACTTGTTCGAGTTGAGCAAGCTGCTAGGTCGCCCCGCTCCAGAGTTTGAGGGAGCCCAGATTGATGTTCACGGTGTCGGAAGGCTGAGCTGGCTCATCAGGTCGTCAGTTCGCCGGAACATCAAGTCTCCCAGTTCCAGGACGCTCGTCTTCACCACCAAGGAGGCCACCTGGGTTGACGGTCTCTGTACTGCTACACAGAGGATGATAGCCCGACTTTGTGAGGAGCACAAGGAGGAGTTAGTAGACTCCCGTTTCCGGTTCTACGGGAGGCGCAACTGCGACGGACACCCTACTCCTTCCCCTTGCCACCCGATGTTTGGGAGCTACATCATGGACATGGAGCTCTTACTTCAGCACACCCAGGATGATCTGATGCGCACTAGGATTCAGCTTCGCTTTGACCGCGAGTCGCTCGTTGAGCTTCGCGAGAATGAGGAGAAGCTGCTGGAGGATAAGGTCGCTCTTCTCGGAAAGAGGGCCCAGCTGAGGAGGACCATCGTGAAGCTCCGCAAGAAGGTGGCAGAGCAAGACCAGATGATCGAGGATCTAGAGCACCATACTGACGAGATGGAGGAGGAGGGCGAGGATCTCCGCAAGGAGAACAACGCTTTCCTCAGTGACGATGGTGACTTTGAGGAGGAGATGGACTGTGAGGAGGAGGATGATGAGGAGGAGTTAGTTGACGAGGAGGAGGAGCCCTCGAGGCTGTTCTCGAGGACGAGGAGGAGGATCCCGAGGAGCCAGCCTACCAGTCAGATGCTGACGTGTTAGAGCTGGAGGTTCCACCTCAGTAGGCGAGTGACTTGATCACTACCGCAGGATTAGGTTGACCCCTATCGCTAGTCGAGTCGGAGTAGTGGTTCTTTTGGAAACCAGATGCTATGTGTCTTAGATGTAAGGTGATGTTGTAAGCTTGAAGTTGATGTGAACTCCTTGATGTGTTGTTTGTGAAATATAAGTATGTTTGTCTTGTTTAAATCTGTGTGAAATATTTTCATATAATCCTTAAATTAAACAACCACTTGCGAAATCGTCTTTCCACTTAGTCGAACTTTTCTGCCTTGCCTCTTATACCCGGTGTGCTTCAGGATGCCGCCCCGTCGTGACAATACGGGAGGATCAGGATCAGCACCACCACCACCAGACCCAACCCCCGCTCAACTTCTCGCGCTTATCATGGAGGAACGTGAAAATGCCCGGCAGGAGCGCCAGGCTCATCTCACTGCCCTGCAACAACTCGCAGCCGCTTTAACAACAACAACAACAACAACAACAATGGTGGTAATGGCAATGGCAATGAGAACCCGCGATCCACCTTAGGCGATTTCCAGAAAACCAACCCGCCTACCTTCTCCAGGGGACTTCACCCACTGGAAGCCGATGATTGGCTTCTTACCATTGGGAACAATCTGCAAGTTGCTGCTGTAGGAGACAATGAAAAGGTGCTGTATGCAACCCACTATCTTGCTGGACCTGCACGAGCTTGGTGGGAAGCTACCAAAGCTCTCCAGCAGGCTGACCACGTCATCAACTGGGATGAGTTCAAGGAGAAGTTTCGCAGGAAGCACATTTCTGGTGGACTCATTGATAGGAAGAGGGATGAATTCCGCAAGTTGAGGCAGGGAAGTAGAGATGTAGTTGGCTATCTTGATGAGTTTACCGACTTATCTCGGTATGCTCCCGAGGACACCGACAAGGAGGAGAAGAAGATGGAACGTTTCCTGAATGGGCTGCATGATGAACTGCAGTGTGCTTTGGTTGTCCATGACTTCCGTGATCTGGAGTCACTTGTGGACAAAGCCATCCAGCTGGAGACCAAGCGCAAGTCTATGTATGAAGGTCGCAAGAGGAGGATGAATGCTCAGGAAGGTTCGAGCAGTCAGAAGCCTCGTATCTTTCAGCAAAACCCCAAACCTGCCTATCGACCACCCCAAGCTCCACGCCCCAATTTCCCTAACCGCCCAAACAACTTCAACCGCCCAAACAACTTCAACCGCCCCAATGACAATAACCGTCCCAGAGGAAACTTCAACAACTTCAACCCCAATGCCAATGTTGTCTGCTTTGAATGTGGCAACAAAGGTCACTACTCCAAGGAATGCCCCAATCCCAAGAGGAATGTTCAGAGCCCCAATGCCCCGGCACCGAACAATGGTCAAGGCCGCAATGGAAATGGTAATGGCAAGAATGCCGCACCCCGCGGAAATGCTGCTGTTGTCAAGGGTCGTCTGCACCACATCAATGCTGAAGAAGCTCAAGATGCGCCGGATGTCGTGCTGGGTACGTTCCTTGTCAACTCAGTACCTGCAACTGTTCTGTTTGATTCTGGTGCAACACATTCATTTGTTACCGAGGAGTTTGTTGCTAAGGGAGGTTTAGTAGAAGGCTTCCTAACTAAAACCTTGAGTATACAAATCCCTGGTTCCACCCTAGAAACCAAGAGATTTTGTCCAAATACTGCCATAGAGATTTCAGGCGAGAAATTTGCAGCCGACCTAATTGTTTTAGGAACCCAAGGCATAGATGTCATACTCGGTATGAATTGGCTAGCCAAGTACCATGGTCGAATAGACTGTGCCAGAAGAGCTGTATCCATCACCACCGACAAAGAAGTAGAAGTGGAGTTTGTGTCTGAACCCAATCACCCCCAACCAGGCTGCCACGAGGGCATAGCTCGACCCACCCTAGATGAGATCCGTGTTGTTCACCTATTCCGAGATGTTTTTCCTGAGGAATTACCTGGTATGCCGCCAGACCGGGAAATTGAGTTCATAATTGAGCTTATCCCAGGAACAGCCCCAATATCCCAAAGACCTTATCGGATGAATCCGGAAGAACTGGTTGAGTTGAAGAAGCAGTTGGCAGATATGCTTAGCAAAGGACTTGTTCGTCCAAGTGCTTCACCCTGGGGATCACCTATTATTTTTGTGGACAAGAGAGACGGTACCACACGACTGTGTGTGGATTATCGCAGGCTAAATGACGTGACCATTAAAAACAAGTATCCCCTTCCCAAGATCGAGGATCTGTTCGATCAGATGAACGGAGCCCGAGTCTTTTCAAAGATCGATCTTCGGACAGGTTACCATCAGTTGAAGATCAGAGAGACAGACATTCCCAAGACCGCCTTCACCACCCGTTACGGTTTGTTTGAATACACGGTGATGTCCTTTGGTCTGACCAATGCCCCAGCCTATTTCATGAATCTCATGAACAAGATTTTCATGGAGTACCTCGACAAGTTCGTGGTAGTATTCCTTGATGACATCCTTATTTATTCCAAAACCGAAGAAGAGCATGCTGAACACCTGCGTCTAGTTTTGGAGACCCTCCGAGAGCACCAGCTGTATGCCAAGCTTAGCAAGTGTGAGTTTTGGCTCAATGAAGTGGCGTTTCTCGGACATATAGTATCTGCTGGAGGAATTTCTGTTGACCCAGAGAAGATCCAAGCCATTATTGACTGGTTATCCCCGACCAGTGTGACTGAAATCCGAAGCTTTCTCGGACTCGCCGGTTATTACCGCAAGTTCGTTGAGGGATTTTCCAGTATAGCCAAGCCCTTGACCCAACTGTTGAAGAAGGACAAGAAATTTGAGTGGACTCAGAAGTGCGAAGATAGTTTCCAAGAGTTGAAGAAGAGACTAACCTCCACCCCAATCCTGGTTATGCCAGACGTCACCCAGAGTTTCGACGTGTATTGCGATGCATCCCGCCTCGGACTTGGTTGCGTTCTGATGCAAGAAGGCAAAGTTGTGTCGTACCTGTCCCGGCAGTTGCGACCGCATGAAGAGAATTACCCAACCCATGACCTGGAATTAGCTGCTGTGGTCCTTGCTCTTAAAAAGTGGCGTCCCTACCTTGCGGGACATCGCTGTGAGATCTATACGGATCATAAGAGCCTGAAGTATATTTTCACCCAGAAGGAGTTGAACCTGCGACAGAGGAGATGGATGGAATTAATCAAGGATTATGATATTGGAATCCACTATCACCCCGGGAAGGCTAATGTAGTTGCCGATGCCCTTAGTCGCAAACCCTGTACCCTGAATGCCTTAATCCAAGCCGAACAACCAGCCTTGTTCAAAGAGTTCGAAAATTTTGGACTAGAACTTGTTAGCCATGGGTATCTCGCCCATTTGGAGTTAGCCCCAACCCTGATGGATCAAATCAAAGAAGCCCAAAAAGGTCATGAAAGCATTGAAGGAATTAGGAAGAAGATCTCCCTCAGCAAAGCACCCGGTTTTACCGAGGATGCTGAAGGAGTGCTGAAATTCAATGATCGTATCTGTGTGCCCAATGTCACGGAACTTAAGGAGTTAATCCTGAAGGAAGCCCATGAGACCCCTTATTCAATCCACCCTGGGGGAACCAAGATGTACCAAGACCTTCGAGAAAGATTTTGGTGGCATGGAATGAAGCGAGAGATTGGTTCTTTTGTAGCCAAATGTGACATCTGTCAGCGAGTCAAGGCTGAACATCAGCGGCCCGCTGGATTGCTTCAACCTTTGAAAGTTCCCGAGTGGAAGTGGGATGAGATTGGAATGGATTTTATTACCGGACTTCCAAGATCCAACCGAGGCCATGATTCAATCTGGGTCATCGTTGATCGATTGACCAAGGTTGCTCATTTTGTACCTGTCAAGACTACTTATACTGGAGCTCAGTTAGCAGACTTGTATATTTCCAGAATAGTAAGCCTGCATGGTGTGCCTAAGAAGATTGTATCTGATAGAGGTACGCAATTCACCTCAAGATTCTGGAAATCCCTTCATGAAGCCCTCGGAACCAAGTTAGCATTTAGCACAGCTTATCATCCCCAGACCGATGGCCAAACTGAGCGAGTGAACCAGATATTGGAGGACATGCTTCGTGCATGTGTCCTATCCTATGGTTCCAAGTGGGAAGATTGTCTCCCGTTTGCAGAGTTCTCGTACAACAATAGTTATCAGTCCAGTCTGCAAATGGCCCCTTTTGAAGCCCTTTACGGCAAGAAGTGTCGTACACCCCTGAATTGGTCTGATACCGGAGAAAGCAAATTGTTCGGTCCAGATACCCTCCGTGAAGCTGAAGAGCAAGTTCAGCTTATTCGTGAGCGCCTCAAAACTGCCCAATCCCGTCAGAAGAGTTACGCTGACACCAAGCGCCGTGACCTCACTTTCAGTATTGGAGATTATGTTTATCTCCGGGTGACACCCCTCAAAGGAATGCAACGTTTCCATGTCAAGGGAAAGTTAGCGCCAAGGTATATTGGACCCTTCAAGATCATCGCTCGTCGAGGAGAAGTATCCTATCAGCTGGAATTGCCACCGGAGTTAGGAGATTATCATGATGTCTTCCACATTTCCTTGCTCCGGAAGTGTCTTGAAGTTCCTGACCAGCCTGATGTTTTCAAAAACATCGACCACCTCTCCATCGACCTGAACCAAGATTTGACTTATCGCGAGAGGCCCCTCAAGATTCTCGAAGAAGATGTTCGTGTTACCCGAAGGCGTGCGATCAAGTTTTACAAAGTCCAGTGGACTAACCACTCCGAAGAAGAAGCAACTTGGGAACGTGAAGATTATCTTAGGAGCGAATTCCCAGGCCTCTTTAGTACCTAAGCCTAGCAAATCTCGGGACGAGATTTATTTTAAGGAGGGAAGGATTGTAACATCCCAAAAATTATTAACAAGTATTATTAATTCCAAAAATGGGAGCCAACAAAAACTTTTGTTAAATTATATGTGTTGATCTCTTATTCTTGCTTGTGTTGCTTATTTCCTCTTGTTGTGTGTTGCTTGCTTTATTTTGAGAACATGAAGAAAAGAAGAGGATTAAATTAAAAGCAAAACAAGAAAAATAAATGTGGCAAGTGCCACACAAATTCTCCAAGTGAGGATCTCATTTTGTTTCCAACAAAATTTAGTGGAGTGGTATTGCAAACCCTCCCATTTCATTCTTACTACTTATCTCTCTCAAATAGTATTTTCAAATTAGTTTTAAAAATTCAAAAGTAAACAAAGTAAAAATAAATTAAAATGCCTTAATTAAAACACTATAAAAGAAAATGTTTAAAACATTTTATTATTTTATGCCAATTTTTGTGGAGCTTCTGCACCTTATGGGAAGGCTCCACAAATTTTGCCAAATTTTTATAAATTGATTTAGTGCCTCAAATAAATCAAGAAATGCTACTGCAATTAAACAGAAGGACTGAAACGTAAATAAGAGAAAGAAGAAGAAGGAAAAGAAGCAGTGCACAGGAGCCAGGGGGGTTTTTGCAAAACCATCATCGTCTACCTCCCCCTAGCTCACTGTCGCCGTCGTCGTGGCGCCATGCTCGACGTCGCCGTTCCCAGGCCCCCCAGGGCCCCCTTGCCCGCGCTCTCCCTCGCCCCCGAGCCACTGCGACCTCTGCGGGCAGAGGAGACCCTCTCCCCTCGCCTTAACGCCGTTGTCCCCCGAAGCACGCCGCGGAGGAGTTGGACGGCGCCGGCCAAAATTGGCCCAGCTCACCGCACCTCGCCACGCGATCCGCTACGACGCGCACCCTAGCCCACGCCCGGACCCCCCAGACACCGAGCGCCAACCTCTCCCGCCCTCTGGACGCCGCTGGACCGCGACCACCGTGCGCCGCCGTCGCGCCTATTTAAACTCGAGCCGCACCTCGCATTTTCCCCACGCCCCACTGCCTCTCCCTTGCTGCACCACACTCCCCACCACTCGCCCGTGCACCACCACGAGGGCGGAGCCGCTGCTGCGAGCTCGCTGCTGCTCGTGCCCGTGCTCGACCGCCCGAGGTAGGCGACGACACGGCTGTGCCGTGCTGCTGCTCCCCTTCCTCCACTGACCTCACCACCTTGATCCCCGTACTCCCCGCACTCACCCGAGCCTTTTGCCCCTCTGTTTTGTGCACAGAGACGCCGCCAGGACACCGCCGGAGACCGCTGCCGTGGCCGTGGAAGTTCAGCGGCTCGCCGTCGACGTTTCACGCCGTCCCAGCAAGTAGGACTCAGCCAGGACGTTCGCCCGAGCCTCCGCCGTCGTCTCGCATCATCACCGAGTCCTCCCGAGCCCTCTAGGTGAGGAACCGTCTACCACCGTGCCGCCGGCGCGGCGGCGCCGCCATTTTATGGTCGCCGCCGTGGCCTTTGAACGTGCGCCGTTGGATCTAGATCCAACGGCCGCGTAACGCTTCATTTAGATGAGCGGCTGACGGGCTGGCCCCACCCGTCAGCATTTTATTAATTTCCAACCGTTCACTGAGTCACTGACAGAAGGGCCCCACTAGTCAGATTTCTCAACATTATCCACACTGAACACCTTTTCTATTTTTAATTTCAGAAGAATTTCAGTACTGGACCCAATTTGTAAAATCAATAACTTGAGATTTAGGAATCCAAACAAATCAAACTCAATTGTTCTGGAAAGCTTATGAAATTGTTTAACCAACCCAATTGGTCTCATGTCATTTAAATAAATAGTTAAAAAGAATTATTGAAAATGCCACAGAAGGTTCAAAATCTAAACTTGTTTGTTTCTGATACTCTGCTAGTCCAAATAATTCCAAACCAATTTTGCTAGCTTAGTACTGCCTTGTATTAGCTCCCCTAATTTTGGTAGAATTATTTAAGCAATATTAATTATTGACTTTAAGATAAACCCTTCTGGACAAAAACAAACAAATATGTTTATTGGTTGATCCAAATGAGTTAGGACCAATTTTGTTAACTCACATATAGCAATGTTTACTTACCCCTAAAAGGATTTAATTTTTGGAACAACAGAACATATTTGGTAACCAAAACTTGATTATTAAGGTACTGGATTCAAACCAATGTGTAGGGAGTTTGGTAACTCCAAATGATCCAATTCAAATTGGGTTGTCTTCTACACATCAGTAGCTTTCTATAGAAATTTAGTTTGTATTTTTGTGACCAACAGAACTCAAGTTGTGGAATTAAACATGTTTAACAAGTTTCTGCCATAATTTGGACTTAAACAATTAATGTTTAATTCAATTGTTTGAAATTAAATTGTATTGTTTGTTGTATCCAGTGGCTATTTAGAGCATTTAGGATTGTGATACTGTGGTGATGGATGTTGTTTGAGTAGTTTTAGTGATTGCTTGTGTTTGTTGTTTATCGATTAGACGAGAACGTTGCCGGAGATATCGAGGAGGGGGAATTTGTTGAACCAGAAGATCAAGATCAAGTCCCCTTTGCCGAGCAAGGCAAGCTACTCTCCGAGCTTGCACCTAAATATATATGCATCTACTTTGATCAAATGATTTACTCTTAAAACCAATGGTTTACAAAACCTTTTCCAAAAGTGTATGGAAATTATTTTGCCACCCTATGTAGAAGTTATGAAACTTTAGGATGGAAAACAATGTTGTTTATTCAAACTCCTTTGGAAATACTTGTGTGGTTATGGAATGCCGAGATGTCGGTGTTAAAGTGGAGAAATGGAAAAATGGGAATGTTTATGAAAAATGCACAGTATCCTAGTACTATGACAACCAATCTTAATCTGTGCGACCACACTTACCCCCATATGGGAACGGGGCTTAGTCATATAATTTGCTCTTATTAGTATGGGATACCTCATCGACGGAGATGACTCCGTTATGCATGAGGGGATGGTTTATGAACTCCCCTGACCTGGGTCCTCGCTCAAACTCTATGGAAAGATAAGGAGGAGGATTGAAGACTTCATAAATGTGGTCGCCGGGAAAAACATATGAGTCCTCACACTTAGGGTTGCCGACGGGGACCGGACTGAGTGTTGGTGGGAATTATCATATGGGTAGGATCCTATACTAGCATGAGCAAAGGAGAGGCTAGGGTCGGTGGCTCAACTTCGCATACACCTTGTATGGCGGGACGTGGCTGACACGATGAGTTACCGGATGGGTGTGGGATAAAAAGCGTGCTACCTCTGCAGAGGGTCAAAACTATTCGAATAGCCGGGTCCCCGGATATGGACAATTGGGAGACTGTCCTAAGATCTTGTGCAAATTTTTGGAAAAGCTTTTAAGTTTAAAATAAAATGAATTGGTGATGGCATGATATAGCTATACCAAATGGAGTGGTATGAGTTGTGGGACTAATTGGACCATGGTGAGCCCTGGTCCAGAAAAGAAAGGGTTTGGAGAAACAAAGGAGATGGTGATTTCTTTTAAAAACAGTTATAAAACTCTTCTTACCTTTTTCAATAAAGATATAGAGATGTTTTAAAACAATTAAAAGTGGTAAGTTAAAATAAAGTTAGTGCATACTCATGTTGGGGTAGTTTGCGAGTACATTCAAATGTACTCATATTGGTTTCGTCCCTGGCTATTGTCCTAGCCAGACTACGAGGAGGAGCACTACGCCGAGCAGGAGTATGGTGACTTCTACGCGAACTGAGGATCTCCACAAGTCAGCTGCCTGTCGGGTCGTCATCGTTAGAATATGATGTCTACTACGCCGTAGCTTCCGCTGATATTTTGGTTTGGCCCTTGAAGGCACCTATGTAAGAACTTGGTCTAAATGACCATTTATGTAAGACTTTTTATTCGGTACTGTAATGGATGTAAACTTTGGTATCCAATTCGGATTATGTGCAACGACAGACTGATCACGGGATCGTTGTGTTAAACATAATCGGGTATTTCGGACAGCTAGTCCGGGGTCCCCACACGCTAGGAGAGGAGTTTCGTCGTCCATGAGCACCTGCTCCGGGTACTC
This sequence comes from Poa pratensis, assembly GCA_947311845.1. Lineage (NCBI taxonomy): Eukaryota > Viridiplantae > Streptophyta > Magnoliopsida > Poales > Poaceae > Poa > Poa pratensis. Next base: position 26,014,960 of record CAMZMU010000027.1, read on the forward strand.
GCGAGCCACCTCGACTGCAACGTATGTGGGGAAGCTGTGGAGCATCATGAGGAAACCATTGGTGGGGAAAGGCTTGCCGGCGAAGCACCCGCATTGTCGCTCACAAAGGTGAACTCGCCGATCTTGGTAACAAGGCCAGAAAGAACACACTCAGAGGAACCCGTCCGGATGGAAACTCCACCCAACGTCTCAATCTGCCCCACGGTGGGGCGCCAACTGTCGTGGTGGGATCACGGCAGATGCCATGGGTATGGCTTAGTTGGGGCCGAATGGTTGTTGGGGGAATCCGGGGAGGGTTTATGCACTCAAGATGTGCACAAGCAAGAACATGTAAGAAACCACAAGAACATGAACAAGAAGCCAAGTAATCCAAGAACACAAGAGACACCACGATGTACCCAGGTTCGGGGCCTTCGAGAGGAAGTAAAACCCCTACTCCTGCCTTTCCTCTCTCAATATATCAGTGTCGTTCTCGAGTACAAGGTGCTCCTCGAGCTGTATGATGCTGCTCAAGTGAGAGCTCTAGGTAGAAGATGAAACTATAAAGGGGGAAATGAGCTAGGGTTTCTGCTGTCCTCCTCCCTGGAGGTAGAGATGCCGCATAAATACATGGGCCGAAGTACAGTTTTACCCCTGCCTACAACTAACAATGGCATGGCCAAAGGTAGAAGACAAGCCTCTGCCTCCTGCCAGCTCAACGGCCGGACTGTCAGGCCAGACAGGCCTAGCTTTCCTCTTCCGGTCATACTTCAGTAGCCTGCCGAGGTCTAGACTGTAGACCTTTCCCGAAATATCCAAGTCAGCTCCTAGGCCCCCGAGCTTCCGGGAAACCCGTGGACGGACCTCGCCGTCCTCTGAAGCTTCGGGCCACGAGCTCTGCGGCGCCCGTGACCTCTCTGACATGCCTCGATCCTTGCTGCCAACCTCGGATAACACTCCTGATCCTATACCTCGGTAGAGAATACCTTATTCCTGTGCTAGCTAGCTGACTGCCCCGAGGTTGATACCTCGGAGGATATACCTCGGAGAACATACCTCCAACGTACGTCTTACGTCGGATGACGCCTCCTGCGTCCTTGCTCAATCGTTACCTCGGACAGCTTACCGCCTTAACCTTACATGTCTTTACCTCATCTTTACCCTACCCGGGGGTAACCCCCCGACATCTCATGTCCCTTGAATACAAGTACCTATACCATGTGTTACTCACTTTGGTCCACAAAGTAAATTCAAATAGAGGTCATTGCAAGTAATAATAGTATCATCAAGAACTGCACTGGGGTACCTCTTGCCCCTTGACATGAACAAGCCCATGTCAAAACAAAAAGACAAACAGACAATGAACAATCTCAGCACTCTTTTATTTACTATGGGTATAGCTTTTTATTATGAGGTGCATCACTGAATGAACATTATGGTTATGCTGTAAATTTCCACCATGAATGATGCATGGCTTAGATTAGCGGCCCAGGCATTTCTCTAACCATTTATACAAACTCTTTGAACTTACTAAGTATCCACATTCATTTCGCCCATGATAGGCATCCATAAACAAAGTACATGACATCAACTAATATAAATAAGTGCAATGTTGAAAGCTTGCCATGTGACAGCACATATGGGCTAACTCCCAACCAAAACTATTGTCAAGCCCACAACTTCATAATTTTAATCACAATGGTTCATGCTTATTAAATGCAATAAAAGTAAATTGTGCATCAAGTTCGTGAGAGCTTTTAACCAATTTTTCCCATGACAATCAATAACATAAGCATTTAAATTCAGAAATGTAGATAACACAATATAACATGATAAACATACTTGGAATAGCATAAAGCTAATAGGTAGATATGGTGGACTCACTGGAAAAACTTTGGTTGAAGGTGTTGGGAAAACAAGCTTTTTCTTGTTGTAATTTTTGGGCTAGCATAGAGAGAAAGTTGACTATCTAAATGCATGCATAAGTGTCCTTAGAACTAATCAATCCATGTTAAACCAAGTAAAGTTAAAATTCAGCATCTAAACATGGTAAAAGATAGCTCTTGGCAACACACTTGCAAATTAACATTCATTCAAAGCACATGATTTAAAATCAACTCAAACATCCCTATCCCAATATATTTAATAGCATCCAACATAATTCAATCCAAACTTCCAGTAGCTCTCTCATATATAAATGATAGTGGTGGTCTTATTAATTAACCGAAATAACAAAAGCAAAAAAAACAGACGCTCCAAGTTTATACGATAAAGTGCTTTGATCGAAAAACAGAAGTTAGACGTGTGCAAACGAGAGTGTGTTGGTCTAGTGGGGTTTTCCTCACATCCCCAAGCTTATGGTCTTCACCATCCTTGGATAGCTCTTGGTGCAGCTCCTCTAATCCCTGTGAAAAAAATTCAAAACACCGTTTCTCCCGTTTCTTTTTCTGTGGGGTGCATTAGTAGTGATAAACAAATAGATTTCTTGCTGCATATAATCCTTGAAAAAAAATCATATGAATGTCCAGAAAGTATATAATGTTGTATGCCTACTCATAAACTCAATTGAATCAAAAAGATTCAAGCAAAAAGCTCAAAGAATGCATCAAACAATTCAAGACAGAATCTGTCCAGAAAAACAGCAGCAGCAAAACGCATTTTTCTACCTACTTAAACTCGTCAGAAAAATCTGCAAACATTCACGTGTGCAGAGGATGAAAATTTGAAGCTACGGTTCAAATTACAGCTCAATCGGAGATACAGATAAAAAATGAAAAATCAAACCATGCACAGACTTCGTGCAGACAGAAAACTCCGAAAATGAATAGCAACTTTTCAAACCCAAAATAGGTAAAACTTGGTTCTTTATTAAAAATCCCAGAAACAAAACTAACGAACTACTCTCTTGTTACAGCAAGAGGACTCAAGAAAATCTCATACAAAACAACCGGGTTGCCTCCCGTAAAGCGCTTTCTTTATAGCCATATAGCTAGGCTTAGTTACTTGATAATCAAAGGGGACGTAGCTCACGAGGGAGCTTGAACCTTGGTGTGTCCCTCTTCCTTGGGAAGTGTTCCATGCTCTTCTTGTGTGGAAACTGAAACTTCACATTCCCTTCCTTTGAATCAATAATGGCACTTGTAGTACGAAGAAAAGATCTTCCCAAAATAATAGGACTAGAGGTTTTATTCCCCATGTCCATGATTAGAAAATCAACAGGCACAAAAGTCATGTGTAACTCTACCATAACATCACTTACTTTTCCTAGAGCATGTCTAATGGAATCATCAGCAAGTGCAAGTTCAATAGAGCATTTCTCAATATTTTTAAGTTCAAGGACTTCATATAGTTCTTTAGATAATATAGAGATACTAGATCCTAGATCTAAAATGGCATGGTGTGTCTCTTTTTCAATGGTTACTAGTACCTTAGGGATCCAGATATACCCAAGCTTAGGTGGTATCATAGCTTCTTGATTGTACCTAGTAATCTTTTCTTTTAAGACATGATTAGCAATATAGGAACCAAAACCAGCCTGGATAATATTAACAGAAGGATCACTTGCAATTTTTTGTAAGATAGAAATTAATTCATGCAAGCTACACTTCTCTAAATCAACAAATGGTTCCTTAACTTCACTAAGCATTTTAATTTCCTCAACTTTTTTTCTCTTTTTGAGATATAATGATGTTCTTTAATGAGAAAACTTCCTTAGTGAGTTGATCTACTCTTTTAAACAAAATATCATGTTTTTCGAATTTGGATATGAACTCCTTATTGAGCTCCTTTGAGTAGATATAAATGATCTAATGGTGTTTTCCAAATCACTAGAAACATTACTACTAGTGGTATATTTGTTTGGAACATATGGGGGCTTATTATAAGAGTTATAATTGTTATTACCATACCCATTATTACCATAGTTCCTAATGAAGTTGACATCAACATTTTCAGGATTATTACCAACTAGTTCTTGCAAAGGCATATTTTCAAAATTTTGTTTATTAATAAAAGCAAGAATGGTGTCCATTTTAGATGACAAATCATTTGTTTCTTCTATAGAGTTCACTTTCTTATATGAACTAGGTGCTCTATCAGTATGCCATTGACTATAATTTTGCAAGATACTTTCCAAAATGTTCTTTAGCTTCTAATATAGTTTTTCCTATGAAAGTACCTCCAGCAGCTGAATCAAGTATATTTCTAGACATGTAATTTAGACCATTGTAAAAAGAGTGCAAAATGGTCCATTCATTAACCCCATGTGATGGACAAGTTCTAAGCATGAGTTTAATCCTATCCCAAGCCATGGCAACATGTTGATGACTCCCAAGTCCAGGAGATCAATTGTAGTACCTTTCGAATAGAAAAGGTTGTCGAACCCACGAGGAGCTGAAGGTATTGGTTATTAGAAATGATAAATAGACAATAAAAGATGCAAGTGTTTTTGGTATTTTCAATTGTATAATTGCAAGACAATGACAATGCAGCAGGTAAATGGTAACAAGTAAAAGCTCTCAAAGAGAGAGAAAGCCCAATCCTCTATGTGTAAGAGGACAAGCTCAAGTGATGTGTAACTTATATGTGGAAGATGTTCCCGAGGGTGGCATGGATATTGCTAGGCAAATAGATTTATTAAACAACACGTTGAATATCTTGTCTAGTTTTAATCTTCTTCGGACGGAGCTATTATTAGTTACAGCTAAATAAATAGACTAAACCCCTTATGATGGATCATGTGGCAAATTAAATGACAGCACAATAATTATTAAGATATAAAATCCCACCATAGCATTACGCTCTAGGTCCCGATACTAATATCCCGTAAAGTAACTTAATGATTCGGTCTCGGCTTTCGTGTCCTCCCAAGTCTCCCTCACGCCATTACACTACGGTGTTCTCCTATGAGCCCATATAGGTGAAGTGTTGTGCATTCAACGTTCGCACAACACCATCATAGAATCACACAAAAGATAAACACTAGACAAATACCAACACATGTCATATATAAATAATTGCCAATTCATCCTATGCCCTCAGGAACATACGGGAACTACTCACAACGTGCAAACATGGTGATGATCAGTGGCATAAATGGTACAACACAATCTGAAAGTATAACTCCACCAACAAATAATGACAAGTACTCAATCACAAACATGAGTAGTAGCACAAGACATGTATCTAGGGTATAGCAACTCTCAAACTACGAGGGGAACAGAGTGGATCACGGAGATGATGATGGAGATGGTGCTGGTCTTGGTGATGGTGATGATGTATAGGCCTCCTCCCACGCCAAGGAGGAGAGGTGATGATGATGACGGTGATTTCCCCCTTCTCCGGAGCTCCGGAGCAGCAGGATCTGATCCCTCGGAGGGAATCGGGAGCTCCGCCGCCGTCGCGACCTCGGATAGTCTCGTAAAATTAGGGCGTTACTTTTTGGGCGAGACGGAGACCTCGTTAAAAAGCCCCAGGCGAGGAAGTGCCCGAGGCCCCTTTTGGTGGGTCCCACGCGGTCAGGGAATCTGGCCGCGTGGGCCCACCTATTTTGGGCCTCGTGGCCTTCCTTGCTTGCTTCTTCTTCCCTCTGGTGTTCTCCGAAGAAAAACCTGCTGTGTAATTTTCCTTTTATTAATTGGGCCTTCGTAGCTCCTGAAACAATAAAAACACAAAAAAGGAGGTTTTCTGCCTCCCAGAAATTAAATACTAAAAGTAGGGACTTTGTAGGAAAGTCCCCTAAATCATCTAAAACATGTAAAAACAATGATATAATAATGCAAATAACATCCTAATATGGTGGTATAAGTGGTATAGATGATGATATAAAATGCACGTATCAACTCCCCCAAGCTTAAACCCTTACTTGTCCTCAAGTAAGTAAGGACATAGATCATTACATGCATCAATGGACTTATGGTTGATAAATAAATACGAGCATTGTATCATCATCATATTCAATTGCAATGTAAGATTAATAAAATTAAAACTCATACACATAAGGGCAGCATAAGTAGAAGCTCTAGCAATCACCCCTTACACTTTGAAAGCAAATAACCATTGTATGTTGGACAATTGAATCACACTATTTTTAACATGCTTTTGCTCTTATGGCTAGCATCATAATGTTTAATACTTTGCTGAAGTTTAAAGACAAGATAAACTCTCATTGGATAACAAGTTAAAGAAGACAAATGAAAAGACAGATATAAAATTATTTGCACCCTTGCTTCACTAGTAACTAGTGCAAACTTTAGTCATGGATGTTTCAATCAAGTTCTTATGCTCAAACAACCTTTATCTCACACTTTCCATGGCTAACCGAATCCTCGGGTGCCTTCCTTTCATACACTTTACAAGAGCATAAGTATTGACACATCCATGATCATTAATTTGATCAAAAGATACTAGATTCTAACAAGAGTGTTTCATATCCTTTTCATTAACTATTCCCAACTTCTTATGCTACAAGACTATATCTCAACCTTAAACTTATTAATTCTCAAGTCATAATGACTCACGCTTTTCTTATTTATATTGAGCTAGATTCTACAATTGTCCAACATACTCAAGTTAATTAAATTCAAGGCAAGATGTGACTGAAACCTCTAAAATAAACCACGCTCATTTGCATGAGTGTTACCCACAAATCTCCAAACAAGAGAATCATGGATGACACCATACTTTAATATTCATTGATAAATCATAAGATAGGGATACATGATAATGCTCTATGAGCTCACACAAGCCTAAAAGAGATTGATAACTAAATGATAAAAGCAAAACACACCATGACTAGATAGATATGATAAACTAGTAAAGATAAGACTAGGTGGAACTCCCCCAAGCTTGACGTTTTACGGAGGCTCTTTATTTCTTCTCTTTGTCTTCATAATAATTCTCTTCAAGTTCTCCAATGATGCCCATCATAAGATTGTAGGCTTGCTCAAATTTGTTTGCAGCTTTTCCCAGCTTTTCATGAGATTCTTCTCCACCGTCTTCTTGTTAGGCTTCACTCCGGGCTTGGTACTTTCACATTCGGGATCTTACGGTCCCATTCACCAGGATAGTTCTCTTGAGTGACACGCTTGAATTCCCTGTCAATAAGAGTAGAAGCTACGTTTCTGCTAGCAAGTGCGTGTCTAGGGGCCTTCTCTCCTGTGCTCATGCGCGCCGTCTGCCTCTTGTTTCCAAGAGACACGTTCACCTTTACAGCAGCAACAGGGATAGGGGAAGGTGGTGTTGTAGCCAGGCACGATGTCGAGGCATGGCTTGATTTCTTCCTCTTCTTCTTCCACCTCCTCCTTGTTCGGCTCGTAGTCTTCATCATCTGAGTAGTCCTTCCTGTTCCTGTTCCTCCTCCACATGGAAGTGGGGCTGAGGCCCTCGAGCTCGTCATCATCTCTGTCCATGGAGGAGCATTGGAAGGAGTCTCCCGAAGACATGGCTAAAAACCTGACAGACAGAAATAGCAAAAGCAAAGAACGCTTGAAAGCTCTCGGTACGAGATTAGATTGACGAAACGGGGTATATATTGACGGTTTTTAGGGCAAGACGAAGAGTCGGAGTCGAAAACGGGACGAATCTGGACTCCGAGGGGCAAAAGGAGTGGGCCCACGCGGTCAGGGAATCTGGCCGCGTGGGACCCCTCTTTTCCTTCTCGAAGCTCCGTCACGTCCAGTTTTCTTGTCCCACACGTTAATTTCCATAAAAAATGATGTCCGTAAAATATTACACAATTTCGAGAAACTTTCCAGAGTAAAAGTTACCTTTTATTGATTTTGGATTTCTGAAACTGCAAACTTCTTTGCAATTACCTCCTCCGGTGTCTGTAAAATGAATTCTTCCACCTTTCCAATGAAGCTTTTTCCTGCAATATAATGTTTAAGGCGTTGTCGTGGGGTAGATAACACGGCAGATGCTACCTTGGGGTGGCTTGAGATGATGGGCAAGGCGACTCTGGTGTATGGGAGATTGTTTAGCACTGTAGGGACAAAGGGTTTACCCAGGTTCGGCCTCTCCATTGGAGATAAAGACCTACTTCCTGCTATTTTGTTATTGATCTCGATCTCGATAACCGGCTACGACAACAGAGCCGGATCTCGATCTAGGTTACAAGGTTCGCTTGGTAGCGGATGTTTCTCTATGTTTCTCTTGCCTAAGCCTGGATCGTAAAAGTTCTCCCTATGCTAGGGCTCAGGGACCGGTTTATATAGATGACCGGGTCTCCTGGCGCTTTACAAGGTAAATCCGGGTTCTTCCCAGACTCAGAGTCCTACTCTAGCTCTTCTGGCCTTCGTGTCCTCCAAGTCCTGAACCGCCTCTGGTCTTCTAGAACCTTTCCTTCCTGAACCGGGTTACCGCCAAACCTTCTGGCCCAGCGACATAACCCGGCCCATGCTGATGGTTAGCTGGCCTGGCCGGGCCTCCTGCCTGGGGGTCATGTTTCCCTCTTCATGGGCCTACCGGGTTATTATCCCTCCATCAGTAGCCCCAGATTAACCTGGTTGCCAGGTTGGCATGCTCTACTTCTATTCTTGAATATTGCTTCTTCGAACAGAACTGTTATCCTGGCCAGCCGGGTTAATCACCTGAAACGTAAAATAACACATAACAAACTAAATACCAGAGTACGCCTCTTTTCTCCTTAGCTTGGCCAGCCCTTTGTGGCGGTTCACACCGTAACCGGTTATTTCATGCCGGGTTCATATGCCTCCGGGTTTCATACTTAACACTTAGTGAAAATCTTAACTCAGCTGTAGGTCCATCGCCAACCATAAACTTGGTCAGCGAATATTCCCTTTGTTTCTTCCGTTTGTCGTTGACTTCCAACAAAGACACTTATCTTATCCATTCAAGTTTTACCTCAATGCCCCTAGGGTTTTCACCACGGTTATAAATAGAAGACCACAAGACGCGCATTCTTTTTCCCCATTCCGTTCATCATCGTCATCTTCCTCGCGCTGCACTGTAGCAATCGCAGATCCAATCTCCAATCAAGCCTCCAAATCACCGCGAGAAGATCCACGGGTACGATTCTCTCACGCATCCGTATTTCGCATTTGATTCCGCTCTAAATCTTGCCCAAATTTACTTCGTATTTTCCTCTCCACACATCCACATCTACAGCTAGGGTTCCTCATCACCATTGTTGCGGCCAGAGAACCTCAAAGCTCCGCAATCATGGTGAAGGAGAAGGTGAAGGTGGGGGTCCCCGTGCCGCGAAAAAGACCGTGAAGAAACCTCCCAGGTCCCACGCTGGTGCATCTGGCTCCGCCGCTCCCGCTGCTGCTCAGGTCAACTGGACCAAATCCACAGTGACGAACCTGATGATGCTGCAAGAATACGTGAACTGCGGCGAGCTCCCTCCCAAAGAAGAGATCAGCTGGCGCGCTGCTGGGGAAGAAATCCGCCCCAGCCCAAATGAAGGTGAAGTGGTTGTTTTCCTCGATCATGTACAGCGCGGTCTTCGCCCCCAGGCTCTCTGTTTTTCCGTCGGGTCTTAAAATACTACGGCCTTAGGCCCAAGATATTGCACCCAACTCTATGCTGAACATCAGCAACTTTGTTGTGTTTTGTGAGGACTACTTGCAAATGGCTCCAAGCCTCGACCTTTTCCTTGAATTTTTCTATTGCAACCCATCACGCAAGGATCAACTTAGCCCTTATGGTGGAGTTGCAATTCAAGCTGGAGGGAATGCAATTTCCCAGCCCTTCTTTTAGCCAGCCATCCCAAGGGGTGGCAAAACACATACTTTTACTGTAAGGACACCTCACCCGAATCTGACGGCGCCCATTACCCGGCTTTTTGGAACTCGGGCTTGACATATGAGGCCAAGATGAACAGCTACGCTGCAGATGCAGACCGAGTCAATCTCGAGCCTAAACTTCGCCGGGCCAGAGCTTTACTCGCCCACGGCCTCAAGGGCACAGACCTTGTCAAGTGCTGGATTGGTTGGTTTATCCAACCACTCAGTATCAGGACCCGGCTATTTTGCCAATACACTGGTGAAACCACAGATAACATGCGTTATTCTGAGATGACGCTAACTGATGATCAGATTGTGAAGATGCCAAGAGACTGCTTGGCAAAAAGAAAGATGCCATTGCACTGGATGGGCTTGCCCCATTTAGTGCTAAGAACAAACCCTCCACGGTAAAAACCAATCCTTGATCATTTATGCTAACTTTAACCCGGTAATTTCATCCATAGAATGTTACTTACTTTAACTGCTTTTTCTCAGGACTCCAAGTGGTGGAGCGTGGATTTTACTCCTACATCCTCTCCTGATGGGGAGGACACAGAAAGTGAAGATGATGAAGAAGAAGAAGGTGAGCTAGACTCTGTAGGTCGGCTCTTCATCCAATTGATTAACAACGAAGTCCCCAACAAGGACACCTCTACTGATAACCCGACAAATCTTATTCCAGGCCCTAATGACCTGGCTTCTGACGTACTGCCGGGTCGCCAAACTGCTGAACCTCCTACTCAAAAGAGGACCCGGGCCACCATTGCTAAGGTACCATATTCTCGTTTCTCAGTTTACATGATGAACTCCTCTCAAACTTAAGCACAAACACAGGAAAAGGAAGCTGAGAAGGAGGCTGAGGCGAACAAGAGGCGCCGAACCGATCTTCTACAAGCCACGTTTCCCTACGCCCAGGTATCCCTCAACGCTCTTTATCAAGCTGGGCCAAATCCATCAAGAAGACGCCCAGCAAACAGTACCCTTTAGCTGGCAAGATCCGGGTCGCTAAACCATCTCGTTTGTCAGATTCCTCCTCGGATGGTGTTAGCACACCCGAGGATTTCCATATCAATGCCGGGTTAGAGATACTCTACACACCTTTTCCATACCTCCACACTTTACTGCCCCTTTTTTTGTTTGACTAAATTACTATCTTGTTCCAGTGCCAGAGCCTTTGCGGATGAAGACCCAGACTCTCCTCCAGCGGCGTCTCCTCCTCCAGCAACAACAGAGCCTTCTCCTATGGAGGCACACACTGAAGAATCGGTGGACAAAGACAAGCCAACGGAGCATGTAACCCCCGTGGCTTCTCAAAAACCTCAGCTAATCCTATGCCAGAATCCTCCCCAGTTACTCATTCGCCCGGGTTAGGCTCTGGAACTAAAGAAGATGAAGTACAAGTTACTGGAACCCGACACGTTCCAGTACAAGGTGCTCCCGAAACTCTTGCCAAGGTGCCAGCTCCAAGTGCTAAGCCGGCATCTCCTGCCAAGGGAAAGGACCTGGCTCCTTCATCAGATTTGCCGGCTCTGGGTGCCATGTTCGTCCTAGCCCTTTGCGATGAATACTTTTCTCGCCTTGCTCAACACAAGAACCTGGAGACAGAACTGGTTGCCCTGATTCAGAAACGATATCAGGTAAACACTTTATTTCCTGCCTTTATATTTTCTTGCATAACTATATCTTGAGTAGCCCCCAAGCTCTAAGTTCATCACTTGTTGATGAGCTTGGTGCTTATAATATGAATTCCTTTGGTAAAAAACTTCGATCCTGTAGCCCCAAGGCCCGGGTTGTCTGTGTACAACAAGCTGGGACTTAAAACATTATCGCTTAAAACCGCTCACTTTTCAGAACAAAATTCGAACACTGTAGCCCCAAGTGCGGGTTAGCTGTCTACAGCTACCTGGGACTAACACTTAGAAAATTTCAGACTTTTTGCGCATGTAGCCCCAAGTGCCGGATTAACTGTCCTTCAACAACTTGAGGCTTAATCACATACTACTCTCTGCTGTTGTGAATAGGAACACGTGAACCAAAGCAGTGAAGAAATTGCCCAGCTCCAAGGAATCTTGAAGGCCGATACTGAAACCCGGGTTAATCATGCAACCCAACTTCAGGCCTTAGAAGAAAAAGTCACTACTCTGTTTCAAGAAAATTCTGACCTGAAGAAGGATATGTAGGAGCACGAGAAAAACTTCCAGGAGCAACTGAACACACTGCAGAAGCAGCTGAACGACACACTAGTGAGCTAACCCGGCTAAAGAAGATGATCACCTCTATGGTTGAATCCTTAGTGGGTAAGCAGTACTCCTTTGCACTCGAACAGAACTGAGTAAGCAGACCCGGTTTTTAAATCTCACAGTTATGCCTTTCCTTACCCAGGCCCTTGTGATGGGAACCTTCGCAAAACTGCTGCAGAGAAGATCAAGTGCATATACACACTGACACGCCAGCTATACTTTGGCAGCTGCGAGGTCATCAAGCCGCAAGGAATTGGGAGAACCCGCCAAGCATGTACACTGAAGTCCTTGGGCATCTGTCAACAATGCCACAATGGATACATTTGCTCAAGAGATCTGCATGCAGGGCCAGGGTGATGCGAGGTCTTGCTTTGGCAAAGGTCTACCATCCCCAGCTAAACCCGGCTCCCCTGAAGAATGGCTTGACCCAAAACAACACTGATGGCAAGGAATTTGACAAGAAGTGCTACTCCCGGGTTGTGAAGCAAACCTGGCACGCTGCCACTGTGATTGCCAGCAAAATGAAGCTCACCACGTTGCAGTTTGGATACACCAAAAATGATGAAGAGATCATGGATGACGAGCCACAACGCATCGATCTTCTGCAAAGCTACAAGGATTCCATTGATCCAGCAAAGACTGCTCCCGGTACCTCCACTGCACCTAGCTCTTCTACGCCAATTATTCCTACTCCATCACGGGCCACAGTTGAAGAAGATGCTGAAAACTACTTCCAATCACTTCAACAGGTCACCCGGCGCAAGACCAAGGCCAAGGAGACCAAGAAGACAGAAGCTAACCCGGCGGCCGTCGAGGAAGATGACCCGGCGAAAACCACCGAGGAACGACCATCCAGCTCGCCTCCCCGTGACCCGGCTCCTGAAGTCGAGGCTTGAAAAACTTATGCAGATGCTTTCATCTCTGCAAAAACAATTTCATTCGGCCCTTCGGGCGGGTTACTGTAATAACTTAGCGCTATTATCTCTTGCTTGCAGTGGTGTAGTAGTACACCTTTGAAACTTTGCTTTTATTTACTTGAAACTTTGTTTGATGATACCTTTCTGTGGTTTTGATGACCCTTTTGATTTCTTTAACTGTGAGCCAGCTTTCGCATGGATACCCTGTCGCAACTTCGCTGAGAAAAACAGGGTCGAACCAAGTCCCAACGGGCCTCATGGTTGATTGAATTTCCAGGTGAGCAATCAGGCCATATAATTGCGAGTCACATCAGCTCAACAGCAAGATAACCAAGAATAAACTAGTGGCATAAAAGCCGGGTCTTGGGATTGCAGCTACAAACTATTCAAGTAAGAGCCCCCAAGACCGGGATCAATGTTTATAAAGTAATGGCTTAACTATGCAACATTACCCCATTGATCCACATACTGGTGGGACACGCTCTCTGGGCATCCTCAAAGATAAAAAGCAACTATAACACTTGTTCCATGACAGAAAACATAAACAACTGATACTTAAAACTTAACATGCATGCTTCTGAATCCAGAATACTAAAGCTAAAAACTGCTCTTACCAGGTCACAAAATTTCGAGACCCGGATAATCGTAAGAGCCAGGTCTTGGGAAAAACTTTGCCACCTCAATGACCAGCCCCCAAGACCAAGCTGAACAAAAAACTGTTATGGCATACATTAAACGAAAAATAACTGGCTTGCCAACGTAAACTGAGACTGAAACAAGACAAATTTCTGTTCAACCTTTACTTTATTGATAGAAAAGGTTAGGTCAGCAAGCCGCCTCATTAAAAACCTTCCAGCCCCCTTAGGTACCCTGGTAAGGAAAAGAGCGCGTCTGAAACCTGTTGCTGTTACATCGTGTATTACATCTCATATCTCTTTCTCATGCTAAGTATAATATGGGCGCAGCTGGGCAATGTTCCATGGCCGCTCACGCTCTTCTAATGAAAAGGTAGAGTGCGATGTGTCATTTACAGACTCGGACTTTTCTCTAGCATCCACCAAATAATATGAACCATTGTTCAATTTCTTGCTTATGATGAATGGCCCTTCCCATGGAGGAGATAACTTGTGCACCCTTCCTTGGATTGCGTCCATCGCAGCACTAAATCTCCCTCCTAGAAAGTGTGAGTTTTAACCCGGCGACTATGATACCGCCTCAAATCTTGCTGATATACTGCTGATCTCTCCAATGCTTGTTCTCTGTTCTCCTCTAGCGGTCCACAGAATCCTGCCGGGTGTGCTCGTTTTCTGTTTCAACGTAAGCTGCCACGCGAGGCGAGTCATGAATTATATCACTTGGCAATACAGCCTCTGCCCATACACCATAAAGAAAGGGGTCATCTTGGTGGATCTGTTTGGTGTTGTGTTGATTCCTCAAACTACTGATGGCAGCTCCTCAACCCACGCTCTGGCGGCTCTGATACACGGGACCCGGAGACGTGGTTTCAAACCTCGAAGCAACTCCTGATTTGCTCGCTCTACTTGTCCATTGGCCTGCGGATGAGCAACTGAAGCAACGTCTAAACGTATACCCTGATTTCCACAAAACTTTGCCATCTCACCAAGGGACATGTTAGTGCCATTACCTGTAATGATACTATGAGGATACCCAAACCTGTGTATGATCTTCTTCAAAAACTTGACCGTTGTAGCTGCTTCACAATTTGTAACAGGCATCACCTCAACCCACTTCGTAAACTTGTCAATGGCAATCAAGAGGTGGGTTTTCTTACAAGGAGACATGCTAAAAGGACCCACCATATCAAGCCCCCAAACTGCAAAGGGCCAAGTCAAAGGTATTGTTCAGAACTCCTGAGCCGGCACATGAATTTGCCTTGCGTATTGATGACCCACAAGTATAGGGGATCGCAACAGTCTTCGAGGGAAGTAAAACCCAAATTTATTGATTCGACACAAGGGGAGCCAAAGAATAAATATAAGCCTTAACAGATGAATTGTCAGTTCAGCTGCACCTGAAAGTAGACTTCCTTGACACAGATTATCAGTAGCAACGGTGATATAACAGCAGTAGTAACAAAGTAATAGCAGACAGTGTAACAAAGACAGCAGCAGTAATTTCAGTAAACAGCAGGATTAAAAGTATTGTAGGCATAGGGACGGATGTACGGGCGTTGCATGGATAAGAGCACTCATGTAATAATCATAACTCGGGGCATTTGCAGGTAAACAATTATAAAAGCATCCTAGTACTAGTCAAACATATGCATGTGTTCCGTATATAGTCGTACGTGCTCGCAATGACAAACTTGCACAACATCTACTGTCCTGCCAGCCCGTTTGCAGCGGGGCCTCAAGGGAAACTACTGGCAATTAAGGTACTCCTTTTAATAAAGTACCGGAGCAATGCATTAACACTCCGTGAACACACGTAATCCTCAAGTCAAATCCATCCCTTCCAGTTATCCCGGTTGCTGTCACTCCGGGGCCTCGGGTTCCGGACAATAACAGGTGAAAACAACTTGCAGATATGATCTAAAACATAATTATTCTCATGCATCAACAACATGTTCAGATCTGAGATCATGGCACTCGGGCCCTAGTGGCAAGCATTAAGCATAACAAGTTGCAACAATGATAAATAGCACTAACAATGGACACTAGGCACCATGCCCTAACAATCTGGCAACTTATTACATGAACAATCTCATCCAATCCCTACCATCCCTCAGCCTACAGCAGGGAACTACTCACACATGGATGGGGGAATCATTGATGGTTGATGGAGATGACGATGGTGATGATCTCCTCCGAATCCCCGTCCTGGCAGGGTGCCAGAACGGAACTTCTGATCCCCAGAATAGAGATCACGGCGGCGGCGGAGCGTGGATGTGTTTCGCGAAATATGGTCGAACCCCCTCGATATTTAGGTCAAGGGCAATATATAGTCCAAAGGGGAGCGTCGGGGGTGCCTGGTGTGGCCTCTCCGACTCCCCTTCTGGCTCTGTGGGTCTTCCGGTGAAATATGACGATCGCAATTGTTTTCGGAGTTTTTCTCGAAAGTTGACTTTTCTGCACAAAAAGAAGACACCAGGGCAATTCTGCTGAAAACAGCGTTAGTCCATGTTAGTTGCATCCAAATCATACAAGTTAGAGGTAAAACAACAGCAAAAGTGTTCGGAAAAGTAGATACGTTTTGGACGTATCAACTCCCCCCAAGCTTAGCTTATTGCTTGTCCTCAAGCAATTCAGTTGACAAACTGAACGCGATAAAGAAACTTTTACGAACACAATTGCTTCATATGATGTATACATACTTGAATTATGATTATACTTACTAGCTCATGATAGGAGATATGCATAAGATAAAAGCTTGATAAATATGCAGCCATGAAAAGATTCTAACATACTAAAGGTAAACAACATGGCATAAAACTAAGTGCAGGATTGCAATGTTCGTAATTGGGTATGGCAAAGTGGTATCTCGCTTGCCCGAATGTGTGCAGCAAAACATAAATGCCCAGGCACCTCTGAAGTTTACAGGCAGACTAGAAATAAAGCTTATCAAAGATAAAAGCATCAAGCTATGTCACTACTAACCTATCTGGGACAAGCACATTTCACTAAGAATGACAGTCATGCTCTCAAAGAAGTGCTTTAAAGAAGGATGGTGACTCAACATTAAAATAAAAGATAGGCCCTTCGCAGAGGGAAGCAGGGATTAAATCGTGTGCTAGAGCTTGTTAGTTCCCGAAGGCATATAAAGAGTGTAAAAATAATATTTTGAGAAGTGGTTGCAAGTGTCAACAAATCCGCGATAGAGTTCTTGTCATCTTCCATAACTAACCAACTTTTAGAGCGGTTCCGAAAATTCATATAGTTTGCATTATATTATGCTTACAGATTTTTGACACTCCTCCCAACCTTTTCTTCCACAAACCATGGCTAACCGAATCCTCGGGTGCCGACCAACAATCACCGTGGAGGATGTCTATTTTAATATTAAATGATAGGTGGACTAACCAGCTCTTTTGCAAAAATAAAAGTGGACAAGCAGATGAAGCTACTTGTCCTTGGAAATCATTTAGCATGGAAGATGACAAGTTATACTACCACATCCTTATGAGCTACACGCAGTGACACAAAAAGGGATTGTACAATTTTGAATAGTTAAAGATAGCACACGAAGAAATTTACTTGGAATGGTTTAAAACCATGCATAGGAATTTATAGTGGACTCTTTGGAATAACTTGGTTTTCAGGATTTTGGATGCACAAGCAGCATTCCCGCTTAGTACAGGTGAAGGCTAGCAATAGACGGGGAAGCGACAACAAGAGAGCACAACTGTCATAATCATACTTGCGACAGAATAAAATTAGCAGTGGCATAAAAGCGATACAGAAACTCTGAGTCACAATAGATCGTCGAGGCTTGACTTTTGTTTTGAGTCATAAACATGTGTAAGCATGTGCCAAGTCGAATCAAGTAAAACATTCAGAGGAGGATACCACACTACAATACCACTCTACGAATAAAACAATGCATGCAAATAACTATATGACATATGGTGCACCTTCAGGAGATTAGGATTAATCATGAGAAAACATGGCTATCAAGCATTCATCAAGTAACATAGCCCATACCATAACTACTAAGCGCAATCATATGGACATGTATGTGTACAAAAATGAAAACAAATACGGTTCATACCAGCCTCTCACCACATCAAGTTGTCGAATATCGTCATTATTGCCCTTCGCTCGCATGACTTGAATGATATAAAATGAAAACCAAACTCCAGTGGAGTCACAGACGGCTGTTGAATCTGAAAAGAACTATACAAAACCAAGAAGAACAACAAATATTGTTGGTGTTTTCGAATTTTAAAACAAAGCAAGGAAGAAGCAAATAAAAAGGAAAATATTTTTGGGTTTTTTGAATATCAACTCGAAAATCAAAAAGACAAAATAAAACTACAACTCGAATTACTAAAATAAAAGCATAGAGAAACAACGAAAATATTTTTGGTATTTTTGGGTTTTGAGAAAATAAACACCACAAGCAAGAACAAATAAAAGAAAGCGAAATATGGATATACAAAGAACTGACATGGAGCGAATATAGAAATGAGCGAACTGTCAGTATACGCGTACCTCCCCCCAAGCTTAGGCTTTTGGCCTAATTGGGAGACAATCATCGGTGCTGATAATAGCTCCAGGATGGTGCATCGTCCCTGGCGTGTTCGTAAGAACCACTCTGTAAAGCGGGGAAGGTTCCGCTTGCATAGTCAAACTGGTATGAGGAGCTCGCCCCCTCATCATGCGGCTCAGGCCGCTCCTCCTCCGGCTCGGCCCGGGGTTCATGCTCCCTCATGTATGCATCCAAGTCTTCTTCCGAGAATGCCCAATTTTCCCTGCCATCCAGGTTAAACAAAACAGGTGCAGGCAAACAAACCAATCGCTCGGAAGTCTTAGATGCAATCCTAGATTTAGTAACAAATACTAAATTATAAGTCAAATTATCGAGAGTAGCCCAGCTAGGAACAGAATGATTCCTGATCATGGAATTAATCTAAGCATAGAACAAGCATGCAAGCTCACTTAACCAGCAACATACAGCAGCAAAATACTCTAGAAATACAACACTAAACAAAATTCTACTTGGATAATCGAAGGAGTCACATACCGGTGAGTAAACAAGCAAAGTTTCAGCAACTGAAATGGGCTGAGCAAGTAGATCGAAAAATTCGAGCTCAAGAGCAGCAGGAACACGAGTTTGAACAATGGATATGAGTTTGGTCGGGAGAGAGAAAGAAAGGGGAGGAATCTCACCTTGTGGAGGCTCAGGTGGGACCCACGCCACAGGGGGCGCGGCCTCCACCCCTGCCGCGCCGAGCTATGGCGTGGCAGCGTGGTGGGTCCCCCTGGTCAGCCCAGGTACTACCACGTTGCATTTTTCAAAATAGGAATTTACGTAAAATTTTCAGATTTTTCTGACAACTTTCAATTTCGAGCAAAAACTGGGCACTTAAAATTCTAAATAGCAGCTAAGCAAAATTTTAACCACACTAAACATCATTCTAAAAATTTATAAAGACAGCAATATAACAGAAGGTATAACAGATGAGAAAGAGAGAATGTGGTTTAACAATTTTATGCAACTAAAATGTATTTGTCAACAAGGTTGATCAAGTCTTGCCACCAAATATATTTTATTTGACATAAAAGAATTAAACTACATGATACCATTATGTTACCTTATATTGAATAGATATTGTCCCAACCATAATACTTTCATATCCTTCATGGTGGTCATAAATAGGACAATCAATACTTCCAACTTTGATAGTTTTATAACTTGCAATTGAGCTCACTCCACAATACATTTTGCTTCTTGGGAAAATAAACAGTATGCTCTTTGTCATTGACATTAAAAGTAACTTTCCCTTTATTGCAATCAATAACAGCTCCTGCAGTATTAAGAAAAGGTCTACCAAGAATAATGGACATATTATCATCTTCAGGCATATCCAACACAACAAAGTCAGTCAAAATCAAACAGTTGGTAGTAACTTGAACAGGAACATTTTCACATATACCAACAGGAACAGCAGTAGATTTATCAGCCATTTGCAAAGATATATCAGTTGGTATCAATTTATCTAAATAAAGTCTCTTATAAAGAGAGAAAGGCATCACACTTACTCC
The DNA here is from genome assembly GCA_947311845.1 of Poa pratensis. Classification (NCBI taxonomy): domain Eukaryota; kingdom Viridiplantae; phylum Streptophyta; class Magnoliopsida; order Poales; family Poaceae; genus Poa; species Poa pratensis. The sequence goes on from CAMZMU010000027.1 coordinate 26,034,567, forward strand.
AGCTCCAAGATCACAAAGTGCAGTTCTAACATAATTATTTTTAATAGAGCAAGGAATAGTTGGTATACCTGGATCTCCAAGTTTCTTTGGAACCTTACCATTGAAAGAGTAATTAGCAAGCATGGTGGAAATCTCCTCATTAGGAATTTTCCTCTTGTTAGAAACAATATCCTTCATGAATTTCGAATAAGGAGGCAGCTTAATAGCATCAGTCAAAGGAATTTGCAAAAACAAAGGTTTCATCCACTCACAAAACTTGTTGTAGTGTTCTTCTTCCTTGGATTTATGTTTCTTATTAGGAAAAGGCATTGATTTTTGCACCCAAGGTTCTCTTTCTTTACCATGTTTCTTAGCTACAAAATCCTCTTTAGTGCAATTTTTATTTTCAGTGTCACTATCAGAATCGCTCTCAACCTCTTCATTATTATTAGCATTGTTTCTATCATTATCATTAACAGGTTCATTACCATTTTCAGTTTCAGCATCAGACACAGATATACTATTAGGATCACTAGCAGGTTCTTTTTCCTTAATAGTTTCAGAAGACTCTACAGCAGGTTTATGTTTCTTCTTCTTTTTCTTAGAAGGAGAGCTGGGCCTTTCAGCTAATTGAGAATCTTGTTCAATTCTTTTAGGATGTCCCTCAGGATACAAAGGATCTTGAGTGGAAGCTCCACTCCTAGTTGCTATTCCAAAAGCATGTTTTCCATTACTATTAGAATTTTTAGCTAGCAAGTCTTTTTGTACTTTAGTAATTTGCTCCATTTGAGTTTGAACCATACTAAGATGTTTAACTAGACCTTTAATGTCATTTACAGTTCTTACCAAAACATCTTGCAAATTACTAATAATACGAGAAATTTCTAACAGATGATTTTCTACTCTCATATTAAAATGCTCCTGCTTAACAATAAAATTATCAAGTTCATCTAAGCATTGATCAGGAGGCTTACCATAAGGAATATCACCAGCATCGAAATATTGTAGAGAGTGTACCTCAATTGAAGGTGGAGGAGTCGGCTTACATAAGTCTTCTATTGGAGGTAAATTTTTAACATCTTCAGATTTAATACCCCTCTCCTTGAGAGTCCTCTTGGCTTCTCTCATTCCTTCATTATCAAGTTCAATAACACCTCTCTTTCTTGGTGTAGGCACTGGCGCAGGCTCTGGTGTGGGAGTGGGTTCAGCTATAACCCAATCTTCATAATTTTGGCTAATCTTAGCCATTAATTCCTCAGCTTCATCTGGAGTTCGTTTCCTGAAAACACAACCAGCACAACTATCCAGGAATGTCCTAGATTCATCGGTTAGTCCGTTATAAAATATATCAAGAAGTTCATTTTTAGGTATATCATGTCCAGGTCGAACTCTAAGCAAATAACAAAACCTTGACCAAGTTTCAGAAATATTTTCTTCCTGCAATTGCTTGAAGTTAAAAATTCTCTGCAAAGCAACATGTTGAACACTAGCAGGATAATATTTATGGAAGAAAACATCAACCAATCCTAAAGGATTTTTAATACAACCGGGAGAAAATTACCAAACCAAGCTTTAGCATCGCCTTTCAGAGAGAAAGGAAAATTTTGGTAACAAAATAGGTGCGCAATTTAATATCATCAGAGAACAAACTACTTAAAGTAGATAACTTGTTCATATGTTCCATAGCACTTTCATCTTCAGCACCACAAAAAGGATCTTTCTCTACCACCGATATAAAGGACAAATCCACAGAAAAGTCATAATCCTTATCAGTTATATGAATAGGAGATGTTGCAAACTCAGGATCAGCAGACAATTTGTAGCTAACAGTGTGTTTTTTCAGAAAATCCATTATAGTGGCAGAATCAGCAGAAGAGTCAAGATTCCTGCATTTTTCAGCAAAAGCTTCATCTACTTCTATATAATCTTCCTCGGGGTCATCATCATCGATGAATTCCCTCGACTCAGGAGAAGCAACAGGTGTGACAACATTTTCATTAGGCATTTCAGAATTTTCAATAAGTCTAGACCTAGCAATCGTAGCATCTAGAAAAGGACCTAACGAACCAGTTTCACTAAGCACAGTAGAAGCATCATCAAATTCATCAGAAACAGTTTCAGATTCAGTAGTGCCAACACGTGAAGCAGGTGCGTGTGGCGGTGTAACCAGTTGATTAATAACAGATGGTGAATCAAGAGCAGCAGCGGAGTTCAGAGCCGTACCTTTCCTTGTAGTGGATGGCAGAATAGCCACCTTCTTGTCATGAGTTTTCCCCATGATAAATGGATTGCAGCAAAGGATATCACTTCCAGATGAACTTATAAATAAAGCTATGCTCCCCGCAACGGCGCCAGAAAATAGTCTTGATGACCCACAAGTATAGGGGATCGCAACAGTCTTCGAGGGAAGTAAAACCCAAATTTATTGATTCGACACAAGGGGAGCCAAAGAATAAATATAAGCCTTAACAGATGAATTGTCAGTTCAGCTGCACCTGAAAGTAGAATTCCTTGACACAGATTATCAGTAGCAACGGTGATATAACAGTAGTAGTAACAAAGTAATAGCAGCAACAGTGTAACAAAGACAGCAGCAGTAATTTCAGTAAACAGCAGGATTAAAAGTACTGTAGGCATAGGGACGGATGTACGGGCGTTGCATGGATAAGAGCGCTCATGTAATAATCATAACTCGGGGCATTTGCAGGTAAACAATTATAAAAGCATCCTAGTACTAGTCAAACATAGGCATGTGTTCCGTATATAGTCGTATGTGCTCGCAATGAGAAACTTGCACAACATCTACTGTCCTGCCAGCCCGTTTGCAGCGGGGCCTCAAGGGAAACTACTGGCAATTAAGGTACTCCTTTAATAAAGTACCGGAGCAATGCATTAACACTCCGTGAACACACGTAATCCTCAAGTCAAAGCCATCCCCTCCAGTTATCCCGGTTGCTGCCACTCCGGGGCCTCGGGTTCCGGACAATAACAGGTGAAAACAACTTGCAGATATGATCTAAAACATAATTATTCTCATGCATCAACAACATGTTCAGATCTGAGATCATGGCACTCGGGCCCTAGTGGCAAGCATTAAGCACAACAAGTTGCAACAATGATAAATAGCACTAACAATGGATACTAGGCGCCATGCCCTAACAATCTGGCAACTTATTACATGAACAATCTCATCCAATCCCTACCATCCCCTCAGCCTACAGCAGGGAAATACTCACACATGGATGGGGGAATCATTGATGGTTGATGGAGAGGCGGTGGTGATGACGATGGTGATGATCTCCTCCGAATCCCCGTCCCGGCAGGGTGCCAGAACGGAACTTCTGATCCCCGGAATAGAGATCGCGGCGGCGGCGGAGCGTGGATGTGTTTCGCGAAATATGGTCGAACCCCCTCGATATTTAGGTCAAGGGCAATATATAGTCCAAAGGGGAGCGTCGGGGGGCGACCGAGGTGGCCACGCCACACTTGGGCGTGGCCCCACCCCCAGCCGCGCCCAGCTATGGCGTGGCTGCCTGGTGTGGCCTCTCCGACTCCCCTTCTGGCTCCGTGGGTCTTCCGGTGAAATATGACGATCGCAATTGTTTTCGGAGTTTTTCTCGAAAGTTGACTTTTCTGCACAAAAAGAAGACACCAGGGCAATTCTGCTGAAAACAGCGTTAGTCCATGTTAGTTGCATCCAAATCATACAAGTTAGAGGTAAAACAACAGCAAAAGTGTTCGGAAAAGTAGATATGTTTTGGACGTATCACGTATCTCTGGCAACCATCACATCTGCTTACCAGGCGCTCTGCATCTGCCTGGGCTGTGAGCCAAAAGAAACCGTGTCTGAAAACTTTTGCTACTAAAGACCTTGTTGAAGCATGATGACCACAATCTCCCTCGTGAATCTCCTTCAGAATTTGTCGGCCTTCCTTTCCAGACACTGTAATACCCGTAATTTATTAGATATTTTCATCAGGGTTCTTGTCATCGGCTTCGCCATATTTCTTTCGTAGTACCTTCTTGTGACCTTTCAAACAAAATCTATTCTCAACTATCTGAGTCCATAGATGTGTCAGGCTCGTCGAGATAGTCGAAATTGACTACTTAGTTTTCCAAAACGGAGTCCGGATGCCTATTCCATGATTTTAGCAATCCAATGGCTATTATTATTTTGAAAACTATAAACTTTATTTCCTAATAAAAATCCTGTCTTTATCCTAGGAGTGAGCTTATCCCCTTACCCAGTCCATTCCTCTCCTCCACGCATGAGTTTCTTTTTAGTCTTCTCCTTCACTACATCTTGCTCTCTTCCTCATCCCTATCCTCATCCGATTCCCTGCCCTAGTTCATCCGCCGCCAGCTTCGCCACAACATCAAGTTCGTGTGCATTCGACGGCAGCCGGCCGGAGCCTTGCTGGAGTGCCGCCTTGTTGTCCTGAAGGCCGTCCGTCGTTGGAGATGCTGCACCTAGTTGGATTGGTTCGTTTCCTCTCAGCTGGTCTTGCAGTTTATCTATTCATTTCCTTCCCAGTGAGCTATTTCAGTCGATCTGGGTGTGGTTCCACCTGTGTACTTCATTTCAGTCAATAAATCCTTGGTATGGCCAAATTTGTCAGGGATTAGGCTGAGGATAATATTTATATATAGTACATCTGCTACCTATCAGAGGCGTGTAGATCCATTAATTCTTGATGGTCCCGTTTTGCAAATCTGAGTACAAGTTGAATCTAGCAAGTTCTGATTACTTTTGTGTCCTGTCTGGATCCGGTAGTCTGCACATCGTGGCCTTTCTTATAGTAGTCTATTCATGAAGGATTTTTGGTACACGTGCTTAAACATTGGAACAGCCATTATTGTTAGATATAGTGCAATCCATACGGTGATTATTAATGTTTGAAGCTTGTTCTGCTTATCGATAGAAATATGTGAATTGTGACCTGATATGGTTAGCTCTGTAGTACAACAAGAGCTGGGTACGATTTTGAAGTATACTGTTACCATATCGTGTCTAGTATTTGTGAGCGTATTTTCATCAACAGGTGTGAGGATTTCCGATGCCGATATTAATTCTTCTGTTGAGCGTCGAGGTTAAGGCAAGTGCATGACGAACCCTTGTTCTCTATGTTCGTCCATTGTGTGACGGTTCAACTGATTGCTCTCACTGATTGAGATCCCTTGTTCCGCTGGTTTACTTCATACTTATTCAGTTCGTTCGATTCGGTTCCTTCATCCACGTTCACAGATATTTCACTTTCTTAACTTCAATAGCTAGCTCGGTGAGCAACTGTTCACAAGTGGCTACTCCGATAGAGTTTGGTGAGAACTGTCAGCTTGTGAGCTAGTCCGAGGGCTAACCCTTCTTGTCGGTCTGGTGAGAGACTGTCCCGAGTGGCTATTCCGATAGAGTTCGGTGAGAACCGTCAGCTCGTGGTCTAGTCCGGGCGACCTATTCACCCTTTCTGTTAGTCCGGTGAGAGACTGTCCCGAGTGGCTACTCCGATAGAGTTCGGTGAGAACTGTCAGCTCGTGGGCTAGTCCGGGCAACATATTCAGATGTTCAGTTTCAGTTCCATATTCAGATGTTCAGTTTTAGTTCCATATTCAGATGTTCAGTTTCCGTTCCATACTCAGATGTTCAGTTTCAGTTACATATTCTGAATATTCGGTTTCAGTCTTCTAGTTCATAAAGAGATTATCAGTATTTTCAGGTGGTCCAGGTTGGGTTCAGTGGTGTAGGGTGTTGAAAATTGGTAACCACTAGCTATGTACCTGACACAATGGGAATATTATTCTGATGGTTCTGTATTTTACTTGCTGAGTATTTTTATACTCATTCTTGTGTTTCATTCGGTTTCAGGTACTAATAAGCGACGAGTATGGGATATGGGCGTAGCACCTCTACTTCATTGAGCACGTCACATAACTTCAAATAATAATCAGTGGAGTCCATTTCTTTTTAGTGGCTTTCTACAGTTCTTGGTGTTTGTTTCAAGTCATTATACCGCTTTCTATCCTCTTATTATGAAATGCCTGTCGTGGATGTCCTTAAAAACAAAGAAGGTGCTGTCCGAGTTTAAAGCTTTCATTAATATGGTTGTGAGTAGAGTCGTGTGGTAGCACTCCCAGGTGCTTTTCAATCCTGGGGTGTTATAGACACACATCTCTGAAACACTCCGGAAACACTTCTCTTATATAACTCGCCATCAATAACCACGTAAGACTTAGCCCGGCGCAACTTCCTGCTCTGGCAGCTCTCCACGCAAAAGATACGCCAAATAAGGTTCTGTCCACTCTGGAATTTCATGAGTTGCTGCTACTAATTGCGAATTTGGGTCCTCCTGACCCGCAAGTTCTTCTACGTCCTGAAGCTTGACTGATGGAGTCCATAGCTCGTCCAAGAAAACATTAGGTGGAACCGGCTCTCTACGTGAGCCGAGTCTTGATAAAGCATCTGCAGCATCATTTTTCCTGCGATCAATATGATCCACCTGACAGCCTGAGAAAAACCCGGCTACCCTGTCCACCTCTCTTCTGTAAGCCGCCATTGTCGCATCTTTTCTATCCCATGTTCCTGAAACTTGCTATGCCACAAGATCTGAATCCCCATAGTAATTGATATGCTTGATGCTCATCTCCTATGCCATACGCAAACCATGTAACAAGGCCTCATATTCTGCCACATTGTTAGAACAATCAAAATGAATCTGCAAAACATAGCTCAACTTATCACCCTTGGGAGAAGTTAACACAACTCCGGCTCCTGAACCTTGTGCTTGCTTAGACCCGTCAAAGTGCATGACCCAAGGCTTGAGACCCGGGGTAAGGGTGGTGCACTCAACTGTGTCTAATCATTAAGAAAATCAGCCAATGATTGAGACTTGATAGCTGTGCGAGGCACATAATCAATGTTAAACGGCCCTATCTCTATTGCCCACTTGGAAATTCTTCCTATAGCTTCTGAATTTCTGATGATATCTGCTAAGGGTATTGAACTCACCACTGTGATTGGGTGCTCCTGAAAATACGGTTTCAACTTTCTACTTGCCATGAAAACACCAAACACTAGTTTCTACCAGTGCGGATAGCGCTGCTTTGCTTCTGATAACACCTCACTAACATAATAGACCGGCCTCTGGACCGGGTTTTCCTTGCCTTCCTCCTTACGCTCGACCACCACCACAGCACTCACAGCCTGAGGCCCAGCAGCGACGTATAACAACATGGGTTCCTTGGGACCCGGGGCCGCCAGAACTGGCGCTTTTGATAACTGCTTCTTCAGAGGTTCAAATGCCTCGTCTGCTTCCTGATTCCACACAAAGTTGTCTGTTTTCTTCAGTAACTTATACAAAGGGATTGCTTTTTCTCTGAGCCGGGATATAAACCGGCTTAGCGCAGCCACACAGCCTGTCAACTTCTGAACATATGCCAATTCCTCTGGTTTTTTCAAACTTTGGATGGCTCTGATTTTTTCCGGGTTTGCCTCAATTCCACGCTCTGACACAATGAAACCGAGCAATTTTCCCGCTGGAACTCCAAACACGCACTTTGTAGGATTGAGCTTCATCTTGTACTTCCTCAAATTTTTGAACGTTTCTGTAAGGTCATCAATAAATGACCCGGCTTTTTCTGACTTGATCACCACATCATCCACATAAGCATGCACATTGCGTCCAATCTGATCGTGAAAACAATTTTGGATACATCTCTGATAAGTTGCTCCTGCGTTCTTCAACCCAAAAGTCATGGTCTTGTAACAAAAAGCACCAAAGGGTGTGATGAACGATGTCTTTTCCCAATCCTGCCTATTAAGCCTAATCTGATGATAACCTGAATATGCGTCCAGAAAACACAAGAGCTCGCTGCCTGCAACTGCATCAATGATTTGATCAATGCGCGCAGTGCAAACGGGTCCTTTGGACAATGCTTGTTGAGACTTGTAAAATCGATGCACATCCTCCACTCGTTATTTTTCTTCAGAACCAAAACCGGGTTAGCCAACCACTCTGGGTGAAAAACTTCCATGATAAAGCCGGCTTCCAATAGCCGGGCTATCTCCTCTCCTATAGCTTTTCTTCTCTCTGCATTCATTTTTCTCAAACCTTGTTTTACCGGCCTTGCCTTAGGATCAACGTGTAAACGGTGCTCAAGGAGTTCAGTCGGAATGCCTGGCATGTCACTAGGTGTCCATGCAAAAACATCCCGATTCTCACGGATGAACTCGATGAGCACGCTTTCCTATTTGTCAGTTAGGCTGGTCCCTATGGCGAACTGCTTGGAGGAATCCCCAGGCACAAAATCCACCATCTTGGTATCTTTTCCTGCTTTAAACTTTGCCCTATCATCTTCTGTTGTCGGTTTTTTGAGTGCCTTGTTGTTCTGAGGGTCAAGATTAGACCTGTAAGCTTTCAACTCCTCTCGAGCACAAGTTTGCTATGCCAGGGCTACATCTCCCTCATCACATTCTGCTGCAATTTCTCTGTTACCATGAACTGTGATGATCCCCTTGGGACCCGGTATCTTCAACTGTAAGTACACATAACACGGCCTTGCCATGAACTTGGCATAAGGCGGCCTTCCGAACAGCACGTGATAAGGACATGGAAATTTCACCACCTCAAAAGTGAGCCACTCTGACCTAAAGTTATGGATAGACTCGCCAAAAGCGACCTCTAATGAAATTTTTCCCTCTGGTGTAGCTGACTTCCCAGGAACTATACCATGAAACACTGTTGATGTTTTCTGTAACTGTGATTCCTTCAGACCCATGCGTACAAATGTCTCCCAATACAAGATATTAATGCTACTACCACCATCCATCAAAACCTTCTTTAGCTCGAAGCCATGAACCTGAGGAGCCACAACTAAAGCCAGCAGACCCGGGTGTTCCACCACACCCGGGTGATCTGCTCTGCTCCACGTAATAGTATGCTCTGACCATCTTAAATACCTTGGTACCCCTGCAGCCACTGAGTTAACTGCCCTTTTGACTATCTTTCTCTCTCTCTCTTGGTCGTGCCACTAGTGTATATATGATATTGACCAAGTTGCCTTGGCTAGTTTGAGAATCCACCCTGGTTACCTGTGTTTTGGCCGGGTACTGTATTGCCAGTAGGTACCGCATTTGCTCCAGTTAAAGGCCCCGCAGCCGGTTAGCACTCGGGCCAGGTCCTCCACCTCTGTTTGCTCCTTGCAAAGCTCTCTGAACTTCATTGTTTTTCCACCTGTTCAGGTCTACACACTGGGCCAATGAATGATTGGCGGGTCTGCCGTTCTTGCTATGACGAGGACACGGCATCCTGAAGGCCTCTTTAGTGCTCATTGCACGTGATCCTTGATAACTATTTCCACCACTATAATTCCCATTGTTTCCCTGATAACCTCTGTTTTCCTGATAATTTCCGTCCATCCTTTGCCTCTGAAACCCGGCATTTGCGTTTGCCACTAGCTCTGAGTTTCCCTCCTGATGCCCACGCTTGTGTTGATTCTGATTGTTATTGTTATTGTTTCCCGGGCCATTGTTGTTCCTTCCTCCATTGTTCGCAGTACCTTTCCCTTTTTCTTCCTCGTTATCATCTTGGGTCTTGTCCGTGGCTGCGTGTATGTTGCACGCATCCATCAATTCTGCCATAGTAACAGGCTTAACCCGGTGTCCCTCCTTCATGCGGCCCAGCTTCTGGACCAATGGAGCGTACTTGCAAGTTTTTTCCATCGATGAAATTGCGTCCTTGGGCTCGATGCCAGATGAGGAGTGCAGGACCTCTGTGACCCGGCCCATCCAGTGACGTGCTGACTCGCCTTTCTTCTGTACACAACGATCAAGATCTTCAATGGAAAATAATTGCTTGCACGTACCCTGAAAGTGCTTGATAAAAACTGCTTTCAACTCATCCCAGGAATTGATAGATTTCTCTGGCAGATTCTTGAACCACAACTTCGCTACACCATCGCTCATCATCAAATACATATACTTTGCACAAACATTCTCTGTGGCATTGCGTATACACATTGCCATTTCATAGCTGCTCAACCAGCTTGCCGGGTCCACGCTTGGCTCATAGTTGGATATCTTGCTAGGCTCCTTGAACTTCTCAGGGAAAGGCTCCGCTCTAATGGCATCGGAAAGACACTTTGGCCCGGCCAAGTTAGAAGAACTTGCTAAAAAATTATTGTTACCTGGCGAGCTTGCAGATGCTGCTGGCACGGGACCCGGTCCCCCTTGTGGTACTCCTGCTACATGCATTGCCTGGTTTGCATTGGTTGCACTTCTTCCCGCTCGCGATCTATTGACTATCTGCTGAGCCACAGAAATTGCAGGAGCGGGTTGGTGCGGCTGATTGTTCTGGTTCTGGTTCTGCTGGGGCGGGTTTTGCTGCTGTCCCGCGGCAAACCTGGCCAATGGTGGGTTCCCACCGTGGCAACTCTTACTACGATAAGTTGTGGAATGAAGCGCGCTTTTCTCCTTTGAATACTGAACTTGCTGAACAACCGCAGTGCGCAACATGTCAATGGCACGCCGAGCTTCAATCTCCGCTGGCGAGTCTCCCAAAGGAATACGGTCAAGTGCTAAAGTTGCGGCATACACGTTATCTGCTGGATTGGAAAAATGGCCTGCCGGTGTGTGGAACCTTGGTGTCCTAGGCGGCAGACCCGGATTTCCCCTGGCTCCCCCAGCGAGAAGACCCGGCACCGCTGCAGCTGCAACTCCAGCTCTTGATGTTCCCCTGTCTGGTTCTGCATTTGTTCTAACAACTGAAGCCACCTGAGTTACACCCATTGGTTGATCTCCTGGAGTTCTAAACAATACTGCGGGATTTATGGCGTTGTCTCCTGGAGCCAACCGGCTCTGGTGCCTCCTCTGATAAACCCTAGTCATCTCATTGAGACGATTTTCCTCATCCTATATTTGCTTTCGCCTAACCTCCATATCCTGTCGTGGGGTAGATAACACGGCAGATGCTACCTTGGGGTAGCTTGAGATGATGGGCAAGGCGACTCTGGTGTCTGGGAGATTGTTTAGCACTTCAGGGACAAAGGGTTTACCCAGGTTCGGCCTCTCCATTGGAGATAAAGACCTACTTCCTGCTATCTTGCTTCTTTGCCATTGTGTCTCTGCGCATCTGCTCCAAAGCCCGGCGTGCTGTATCCAATTCTATAGCTCTAGCTGCTGCGTTTTCTGGGGTAACCATCCTCGTGAGTGCTGATGGATCTAGGACCAGGCCATTGTTAAACAAGGCCTGAGCCCCAGTCGTGTTGTTTCTTTCTTCGCCATGAGCCCGGTTATTGAGAAAACCGAAGTTGTTCCTGTAACGCGCCGTGTCTTCACTTTCCTCTGACACAGAAACCGGGTCTCCATCAACTCTTTGACCCGCCAGCTCCAGTACCGGTGGCAATTGTGGCTGCTGTTGACCCGGAGTAAAAGCAGGTGGCACGACCGTTGACGGTGATGCTCCCACGTTGGTCGAAGGGGCGGTGTAAACTGCCACCCTCCTAACTGGGCTTGGGCTGGACTCTTGCTCCTCTTCATCCTCTTCTTCTGCTCCATATCCGAACCGGCCCTCAAACAGGGGCAAGATCGATTCTGAATCTGCATGGTCCGTCACATCACCCGGGATTTGAGCCGGGTTTCCCGATCGTTCCTCGTGTACGTCCAGGGGCAGCTCATCTTCAGCTGTACCAACTGATTCTTCTCCATCAGATTGAACAATTGTGGCAGCTCCTGACACAGATTCATAGTCTCCATCACTAGCAGATCTAGTTGCAATCATACAAACAAGAACGTTAAACTTGCCAATTAGAATAACATCACCTGATTCAAGTAGATCTGATTCCGGCCCCCGGCCAGAATCATCAACGATGGGCTCTCCTTGCGAGTTGAGGGTGATCTCGCCGAAAACAAAATTCTCCACTCCTTGCATTGCTTCTCCCATGATGGTGACACCTTTGGACGCGGTTCCCACAGACGGGGCCAACTGTCGTGGGGTAGATAACACGGCAGATGCTACCTTGGGGTAGCTTGAGATGATAGGCAAGGCGACTCTGGTGTCTGGGAGATTGTTTAGCACTGCAGGGACAAAGGGTTTACCCAGGTTCGGCCTCTCCATTGGAGATAAAGACCTACTTCCTGCTATCTTGTTATTGATCTCGATCTCGATAACCCGGCTACGACAACAGAGCCGGATCTCGATCTAGGTTACAAGGTTCGCATGGTAGCGGATGTTTCTCTATGTTTCTCTCGCCTAAGCCTGGATCGTAAAAGTTCTCCCTATGCTAGGGCTCAGGGACCGGTTTATATAGATGATCGGGTCTCCTTGCGCTTTACAAGGTAAATCCAGGTTCTTCCCAGACTCGGAGTCCTACTCTAGCTCTTCTGGCCTTCGTGTCCTCCAAGTCCTGAACCGCCTCTGGTCTTCTAGAACCTTTCCTTCCTGAACCGGGTTACCGCTAAACCTTCTGGCCCAGCGACATAACCCGGCCCATGCTGATGGTTAGCTGGCCTGGCCGGTCCTCCTGCCTGGCAGGTCATGCTTCCCTCTTCATGGGCCTACCGGGTTATTATCCCCCCATCAGGCGTTGTCCATTTACCACATGAGGTTTACCTTTCATATCACCATGAAGATGGATAGCTCCTGAACGGTATACTTCCTGTATCACTAATGGTCCCTGCCACTTTGAAGCTAACTTACCTGCAGAAAACTTGAAACGAGAGTTGTATAATAGCACTTGATCACCTACTTTGAATTCTTTCTTTTTAATTTTCTTGTCATGCCAAATCTTAACTTTTTCTTTAAACATCCTGGCACTTTCATAAGCTTCATTTCTCCATTCATCTAGTAGGTTTAAATCAAGAATTCTCTTCTCTCCAGCAGTTTTAAAATCAAAGTTCAATTGTTTAATAGCCCATCTAGCTTTATGTTCTAATTCAACAGGTAAATGACAAGCTTTTCCATAAACCATTTTATAAGGAGACATTCCCATAGGATTTTTAAAAGCAGTTCTATAAGCCCATAATGCATCGTTAATTTTAAGTGGCCAATCAGACCTAGACTTATTCACTGTCTTTTCCAAAATGAGTTTAATTTCCCTATTACTTAATTCAACTTGTCCACTAGTTTGGGGATGATAAGGTGATGCAATTCTATGGTTAACATCATATTTTGCCAAAGTTTTCCTAAGAATACCATGTAAGAAATGAGAACCACCATCAGTAATTAAAAACCTAGGAACACCAAACCTGGGGAAAATGATGTCCTGAAGCATCTTCATTGCCGTGGCATGATCTGCACTTTTGGTTGGAATTGCTTCCACCCACTTTGTAACATAATCCACTGCAACCAAAATATGAGTATGCTTTGTCTTTGATTCGGGAAAGGTCCCATAAAGTCAAAACCCCACACATCAAATGGTTCAAGTGGTAAGAATAGTTCATAGGCATTTCATTTCTCCTACCAATATTTCCTACTCTTTGACATTTATCACAAGATTTAACATATTCAGCACAATCCTTAAATAAAGTAGGCCAATAAAAACCAGACTGTAATACCTTTGCACCTGTACGATCTCCTGCATGATGTCCTCCATAGGGACTGTCATGACAATCTCTTATAATAGCCTGTTGTTCATACTCAGGTACACAACGTCTAATAATACCATCCACACTCTTCTTATAAAGAAAAGGATCATCCCAAAATAATGTCTAAGATCATAAAAGAATTTCTTTCTTTGTTGAGTAGTGAAGTGTGGAGGTAAAACTTTACCAACAATAAAATTTGCATAATTGGCAAACCATGGAGATGCAACTTTAGCACTAGAAACATTAACAATTGCAAGTTGTTCATTAACAAAGCTATCATTAATAGGAATAGGATCATCAGGTATATTTTCCATTCTAGAAAGATGATCAGCTACTTGATTATCTTCCCCTTTCCTATCAACAATGTGTAAATCAAATTCTTGCAATAGAAGTACCCATCTTATTAATCTAGGCTTAGCATCTTTCTTATGCATTAAGTATTTAATGGCAGAATGATCAGTATGCAATGTGACTTTCGAATCAGTAATATAAGGTCTAAACTTGTCACAAGCAAATAGCACTGCTAAAAATTCTTTTTCAGTTGTGGCATAATTCCTTTGAGCAGCATCAAGTGTTCTACTAGCATAATAAATGACATTCAGTTTCTTATCAACACGTTGGCCCAAAACAGCCCCAACTGCATAATCACTAGCATCACACATAATTTCAAAAGGCAATTCCAATCAGGAGGTTGAATAATAGGAGCACTTATTAAAGCATTCTTCAAAATATTAAAGGACTCAATGCAATCATCATTAAAAGAGAAAGGAACATCCTTTTGCAAAAGATTGGTTAGGGTTTTGATATTTTGGAGAAATCTTTAATAAACCTACGGTAAAAACCTGCATGCCCAAGAAAACTTCTTATACCTTTGAGTCCCTTGGGTATGGAGCTTTTCAATAGCTTCTATCTTTGCTGGGTCAACTTCTATTCCTTTCCAGAAATCTTATGCCCAAGAACAATACCTTCAGTAACCATGAAGTGACACTTCTCCCAGTTTAAAACTAAGTGTTGGTCTTCACAACGCTGCAAAACTTTGTTAAGGTTGAACAAGCAATTATCGAAGGAAGTACCATACACAGAAAAATCATCCATAAAGACTTCCATTATCTTTTCAATATAATCAGCAAATATAGCATTCATGCATCTTTGAAAAGTAGCAGGAGCATTGCACAAACCGAATGGCATTCTCCTATAAGCAAATGTACCAAATGGACATGTAAAAGTGGTTTTTCTTGATCATCTTTATGAACAGGAATTTGGGAGAAACCTGAATAACCATCTAAATAGCAAAAGTGAGAGTGTTTAGATAACCTTTCTAACATTTGATCAATAAATGGCAATGGGTAATGATCTTTACGAGTTGCTTTGTTTAACTTCCTGAAATCAATACACATTCTATAACCAACAACAGTGCGTTGAGCTACAAGTTCATCCTCATCATTTGGAACAACAGTCATTCCACCCTTTTTAGGACACAATGAACAGGACTAACCCACTTACTATCAGCTATAGGATAAATGATACCAGCTTCAATAAGTCTTATTACCTCTTTCTTACCACTTCTTTCATTTTTGGATGGAGACGGCGTTGATAATCAACAACAGGTTTTGCATCTCCTCCAAATTAATTTTATGCATACATAGAGCTGGGCTTATACCTTTAAGATCATCAAGAGAGTATCCAATGGCTGGTCGGTGAGCTTTAAGCACATCAAGTAATTTCTCTTCTCTTCAGCTGAAAGGTTAGCACTAATAATGACAGGATATATGCTCTTCTCATCCAAATATGCATATTTAAGATTTTAGGCAAAGGTTTTAATTCAAACTAGGATCCCCTTTAGGTGGTGGTAGCACTCCTAAATTATCAGGTGGGATATGCAATTGTAATTGTGGTGGCTGTTGTGAAAGTATTTGTTCTAAAGCATCTTTTTCTTCTTCATTAAATGGTTCATCTTGATTAAGCATGTATCTTTCCACCACGTCTGTTGAAGCTACAGCTACATGAGCAAGAGTTTCAATTACATCTTCAGAAAATGGCTCTTTCTTTGAATGCTTATCAGAAAATTTAGAAAAGTTGAATGCAAGTTTTTCTCCAGCACAATTAATAAACACTTTCTCTTTAAGCAAATCAATTTCAGCACCAACAGTATGTAAGAAAGGTCTACCAAAAATGATAGGACAAAATGAATCTTGAGGGCAACCAAGCACAATAAAATCAGCAGGATATTTAATTTTACCTACCAATACTTCAACATCTCTAACAATTCCAAGTGGATTAATATAATCTTTATTAGCAAGTTGAATTGTCATACCTGTCTCTTCCATACTGATAGGATCAATATCAGGCTTGATTTCAAGATACAGAGAATATGGAATGACACTAATGCTTGCTCCAATATCACATAAGCCATGATAACTAGAAGTCCCAATAGTGCATGATATAACAGGCTTACCAACCTTGGCCGAATTGCCTTTAACAACTTTAGTAGCATCTTCACATAGATAAACATCAACAGGATCTTCTTCATTTAATTGTTTGATAATAGAGATTTGACTGTTGACTTCCATCTGTTCATAAGGCTGAGATCTTCTTCTTTTACTCTTGTTAGAAACAGCAATAAGTAAATTTTCCTTGACTTGGTTTGGATATGGTGGTGCCTCAACATACTCCTCAATTGTCAAGGATGACACTGGTTCTACCTGTTTAATAACTTTGGGTACAACAATAGATTGTTTAACAGGTTCAACATAAGCTTCAAACC
Organism: Poa pratensis; assembly: GCA_947311845.1. Taxonomy (NCBI): domain Eukaryota; kingdom Viridiplantae; phylum Streptophyta; class Magnoliopsida; order Poales; family Poaceae; genus Poa; species Poa pratensis. Next base: position 26,050,883 of record CAMZMU010000027.1, read on the forward strand.
CAGTTTTAGGAATACCAATATGATTAGCAAAAGATTTAGCTACCTCAATTATAACATAAGGATCAAGATTAAAAGTATCACTCAGATTTTTAAACAAGGTAGAAGTAGAGAAATTCTCTACACATGAATACTCATAGTCCAGATAGGGCTCATTACCTTTATCAAGATCCCAATGACCAGTATTCTCAGAAATAGTCTCCAATAAATTCCATGCTTCTTCTTCAGTATTATTTGTAAAGCTTCCACTAGATGAATTATCCAGAAATTCCTTTTGTTGCCTTGGTAGCCTCACATAAAAGTTTATCAGAATAATTTTCCTTGTAAGATCATGACAAGGATTCTTGCGGAGGAGTTCCTTTAACCTCCCCCAAGCTTGAGTAATACTTTCTCCCAGATGTGGCCAGAAATTAAATATATAGCAGCGGTTCTCATAAGCTTCTCTAGGAGTAAAATACTTAAGAAAGAAAACCTTCCTCAAAATACTCCAGTCCATAGTGACTTCTTCATCTAAAGACCTGAACCAAATACGAGCATTACCAGATAAAGACAGATATAACAGCTTCCTTTTTACCTGATCTTCAGAAATACCAGGAAGTCTAAATAAACCACATATAGCCTCAATTGTTTCCATGTGTTCACGTGCAGATTTAGTTCCATCCCTGTAAATGGATTTTTCATAACTCTTTTAACATGACCAACGGGAATTTTATATCCCACTTTAGGTATCTCAGGCACAGTAGTTTCAACAGTTTTAGGAGCATAAGCACTTTCATATAGAGCAAGATGTAGCGAGGCACGATTCATAAATGCCATAGTAGCAATGAGATAAAACAGTAAATAAAATTCACCTTTCAAGTTTCCTTACCAATAGCGCTACGCTCCCCGGCAACGGCGCCAGAAAAGTATCTTGATGACTCCCAAGTGCAGGAGATCAATTGTAGTACCTTTCGAATAGAAAAGGTTGTCGAACCCACGAGGAGCTGAAGGTATTGGTTATTAGAAATGATAAATAGACAATAAAAGATGCAAGTGTTTTTGGTATTTTCGATTGTATAATTGCAAGACAGTGACAATGCAGCAGGTAAATGGTAACAAGTAAAAGCTCTCAAAGAGAGAGAAAGCCCAATCCTCTATGTGTAAGAGGACAAGCTCAAGTGATGTGTAACTTATATGTGGAAAACGTTCCCGAGGGCGGCATGGATATTGCTAGGCATATAGATTTATTAAACAACACGTTGAATATCTTGTCTAGTTTTAATCTTCTTCGGACGGAGCTATTATTAGGTACAGCTAAATAAATAGACTAAACCCCTTATGATGGATCATGTGGCCAATTAAATGACAGCACAAGAATTATTAAGATATAAAATCCCACCATAGCATTACGCTCTAGGTCCCCGATACTAATACCCCGTAAAGTAACTTAATGATTCGGTCTCAGGCTTTCGTGTCCTCCCAAGTCTCCCTCACGCCATTACACTACGGTGTTCTCCTATGAGCCCATATAGGTGAAGTGTTGTGCAGTCGACGTTCGCACAACACCATCATAGAATCACACAAAAAGATAAACACTAGACAAAATACCAACACATGTCATATATAAATCATTGCCAATTCATCCTATGCCCTCAGGAACATACGGGAACTACTCACAACGTGCAAACATGGTGATATCAGTGGCATAATGGTACAACACAATCTGAAAATATAACTTCACCACAAATAATGACAAGTACTCAATCACAAACATGAATAGTAGCACAAGACAAGTATCTAGGGTATAGCAACTCTCAAACTACGAGGGGAACGGAGTGGATCACGGAGATGATGATGGAGATGGTGCTGGTCTTGGTGATGGTGATGATGTAGAGGCCTCCTCCCACGCCAAGGAGGAGAGGTGATGATGATGACGGTGATTTCCCCTTCTCCGGAGCTCCGGAGCAGCAGGATCTGATCCCCCTCGGAGGGAATCAGGAGTTTCCGCCGCCGCGACCTCGGATAGTCTCGTAAAAATTAGGGCGTTACTTTTCGGGCGAGACGGAGACCTCGTTAAAAAGCCCCAGGCGAGGAAGTGCCCGAGGCTCCTTTTGGTGGGTCCCACGGTCAGGGAATCTGGCCGCGTGGGCCCACCCATTTTGGGCCTCGTGGCCTTCCTTGCTTGCTTCTTCTTCCCTCTGGTGTTCTCCCGAAGAAAAACCAGCTGTGCAATTTTCCTTTTATTAATTGGGCCTTCGTAGCTCCTGAAACAATAAAAACACAAAAAGGAGGTTTTCTGCCTCTCAGAAATTAAATACTAAAAATAGGGACTTTGTAGGAAAGTCCCCTAAATCATCTAAAACATGTAAAAACAATGATATAATAATGCAAATAACATCCTAATATGGTGGTATAAGTGGTATAGATGATGATATAAAATGCACGTATCACATGTTTATTTTCATTTTGCCTAAAAGAGAGGATATTGTTTCTATTTTGCAGTATTTTAACAGGGGGATAATATTTCTTAATGAAAGCTTCTTTTAAATCATCCCAAGAATTAATACTACCAGTAGGTAATGAATGTAGCCACTCTTTAGCTTTTTCTCTAAGTGAGAAAGGAAATAACTTCAGTTTTAAGACATTACTCTCAACATTTTTAAACTTTTGCATGTCACAGATTTCAATAAAATCATGAAGATGCATAGAGGCATCCTCAACAGCACTACCACCAAATTGTTCCCTAGTTATCAAGTTTAACAAACTAGGACTAACTTCATAGCTCTCAGCAGTAATCTCAGGTGTGGTGATAGGCTTAGCAATAAATTGATCATTAGGAGTGTTTGTGTAGTCACACAATTTAGTTCTATCTCCCATTTTAACAAGTTTTTATGTGTTTTTCATTTTTTATGCAAAACTGAAAGTAAAATGACACTAATGCAACTCGAAATAACAAATGCAACACAAAAATGCAAAACTGAATATAAATATGCAAACCGAAATATAAAGATGATATGCAAGACAAGAACAAAACAAAATAAAATGATTGTAGGTAAAGATGGATAAGATGATGCTCACGTAGGTGCAACCTCCCCAAGCTTAGGTTGTTACACAAGTTGGTGATGAAGTTGACTTGATGTGAGTGATCCTTGGATAAACCTTTCAGCTATGGTTCCCCGGCAACGGCGCCAGAAAACGGTCTTGATGGCCCTTCACGTAATTACCCCACAACGGCGCCAGAAAACTTTGCTGACCCTTCGCGTGGTTACCTGCGTGAAAAGTAAATGGGTTAGGTTGATACTCCAAGTGCAGAGTGTATGTAGTAGTGGAAGACAGTTTCCCCTCGGGGAACCAGTATTTCAGGTGTTATCTCCTTATCCTTCTCTTGAGAACCTGCAACAAAATAAATTGTTTTGTGCCCTCAACCTCACCAAGTGGTTGTCAAGCACAAGGTGTGAGAATGATAATAAAATAAATATGCAAAGAGTAGTAAATATGCAATAATGGTAAAATAAATATGTGATGATGGTGGAAACAATGGTAACTGGTATTTTTGGTTTTTTATAATGTATGCAAGATGTGAAAGTGTTTTTGTATTTTTGGAATTAAAAATGGAAGCAAACAAAAGTGGTGATAAAAGTGTTGGAAAGGTGTTTCTTATGATTAAAAATGGACCGGGTTCATGGTTTCACAAATGCACTCTCTCTTGATAACGTGGTAGACAATGGAACACTAAAATTAACATGTAAGATGGCAAGACATGGTTTGACAAGTTATTAATAATATGGGCATCACGTCCTAACATAGAGATCTCAAGTATAAGTTGTTCTCTCTCTTATGCTCCACCAAGATGCGAACTAAATCATAACACCTTAGTAATTAAGATAAATCAGAGCATAGCAATAAGTTCAATGACATGAAGTTAAAATAAGAACATGCTAGATCTAGTCATGGAGGTAGTGGCCAAGGTCACATCCATTCTCCGGTAGCATGGTATTTTTGTTTATCCCTAGTGAGGCAACAAAGTAAGGTAGAAAAACCAAGTGGATCGCAGAACTATCTGTCACGTTCACTGCACTAGCCACCCCCCGTTACTCCAACTAATGCACACGTTCCCCCTCACATGCTCTCATAAACATGCTTGATCATGACAAGTAAATAAGAACGGGGTACATAATATGCATCTACTTTCATAACTGAAACAAAACCATTGCAATCTCAAACATGTATTAACTCATAATAAAGATCCACCACAAAGGAATTACATAGATGACCGTAATCATGTTCAGCAGCTCATACGGTACTAATTAGTGAAGCTCATAGAGAGGAGAGATACATAAGTTACTTCCACAAACCCATAGTCCAGGGGTGGACTACTCCCTCTTCATCATGGTGTCGGTGGAGATGTTGTTGGAGGGGAAGGAGACCACGTCGACAGCGCCCCGCCGGAGTTTTCCTCCTCCAATCTTCAGCTCCAGGTCTCTGTTTCGTGGTTTCTATGTTTTGGCGGCGCTCCCTTTCGCGAAAGCCCTGGGGGGGTCTATATATAGTCATTTTTAGGTCAAGACGAAGCTTCGGGAAGAAGGATCGACGGCAGCGGAGGCCCGAGGGCCATTTTGGTGGGTCCCACGCGGTCAGGGAATCTGGTCGCGTGGGCCCACCTCTTTTGGCCTTCTGGTCTCCGTTTCTTCATTTCCTTTGCGCCTACGTTTCGTTCCTTCCAAAAAACTGATCCCCGTAAAATCTCAGGTCATTATGACGTGATTTGGTCGCCTGAAACGTAAAAATATAGAAAAAGGGGTTTTCTGACAGTGCAGGGTTAATTCCAGAAAAATGGGAAAATTGTTAATTATCCCCAAAACTCAATATAAATCATGAATATAACTCTTATATGATGCAAATAACATGGAATAACATGTAATAAAATGTAAAGTTCATGTATGCATTTTACATGCATCAATTAGCTACACAGTACTACTCAATGAAGTATACGTACTCTGCTCGGCCAGCAGTGGAATACTTTTACGGTGGTACCTGGTGGCCGACTTGATTATAGAACGCTATTCCTCAGATCAATTTAAAAAACCATATCGTGCATCCTACATCTTGATTAAATACTAAAATTATTCTGGTTGTGTACCTTGTGCTGAAGAAGCCGCAGGTGGAGGGATCTAGCGGTGGCGGGGTACCCGAACTGGAGCAGCGCGCGGGCGTAGTTGTCGCGGGACCAGGTTGAAGCAGGTCCTGCTGGAGGTGATCTGGTCGATGTTTCGCCGGCGTAGTCGATCGCCTTTTGCATCGCCGGTCGGGCTCGCGCCAGATCGGCCGCCATGGCAGCAGTAGCGTGTTCGTCCCACGCGGATCTGGAAGCCGCGCCATCCTGCTCGTGGGAGGCCATCGTCGGACGCCTCGTCCATGCTCGTCGGCGACGTTGAGGGACTGCCGCCGGAGCTAACGGATCTGCTTGAGGACCGCCGCCGGAGCTAATGGATCTGCTTGAGGACCGCCGCCGTAGGAGCTCGTCGATCTGCTCAGGGACAACTGCCTCGTCCACGGAGGTGGCCGGCAACAAGGACGAGATAGGTACGAGGATGGATGGAGAAGGGGGATCAGGCGCGTGCGGCTCTGCGGGTGAGGAAGGAGAGTGATGGGATAAGATCGGTGGCTAGGGTTTCAGAGTTTTTATACTATACCGATTCAGTTTGCATACGTGTCATAATTTTAACCGTGTCCGATATCGTGGATTCACATTGCAAACGGTTGAATTAATTTAACCGTTTCCGATGTGTCGCGATTTGCGGGCGCGGGCTCTAATTTTCCACGCACAATGTCATTTTACCGTTGTTTTTTTGCTGCCGTTTTCATAGAGGGGTATCCTTAGTATCATTCTGTACTAGTGGCGTCACCTTTTATTTTGGGCCAGCCCCATGTTTTTCGAAATACCTTTTCATAGGCTGTGTTTAGAGTCCGTATTGGTAGGGAAACCGACTTAGGGTGGATTTCTGCCCCCTTCTCCAAGGCTGCACGAAATTCCCCTCTGTCTCCCTATAAGTACAACCCTAGGTCGTCGTTTTAGGGTTTGGGTTTTGTTTAGTTAAAAGTTAGTCGTCGCTGCAACTTCGCCGTACTTCGTCTGTGTCAGATCGACCAGATCAAGACCGCTTTCGGAACCCCACTTTCAATATAATCATTCATCTTTATTCGCTATATCCAGATTGCCAATTCATAGTTCTTGCTTGTTCTCGATTGATTGCAGGAACTAGACCTGAGTGGTTGGGTCGACTGTGCTACGGCGTTGTCAATAACCTCCCGGAGTTGGTGTAGCGATTGATAAGGCGCAACGTCCTCACACGTTTGTAGTCGGATCATCAACGTCGACGCCACCCAAATCGAAAGTTACCATCTCATCGAAAGATCGGACACCTTTGCCTCTATCAAGTGAACCAGAGATCTTCAGCGTGTGAAACTGATTCTAAAATTGCATGAGACAACTAAAGAGAACATCGAAATATTTCACTCTTGTGAAAATTAATCTTAAGGCTACACAATTGCTCAAACATGGACAGAATTAGCTTCACAAATGCGGAATCAGACCACTCATTTGACCATCCTACTTAGCCAGCATATCTGTTAATGGCCGGAAATGCCTACTCAATGGCGGGAAATGCTACTGCTAATATTACAAGGACACACCATATTGCATCGTTCATGAAGCACTTTAAAGGAAAACTTGTACTACAACTTTATCAGTTCGTTCAAACAAGGTGAAAGCAATATTATCATTTATGACATACGGAAAAGGAAGAGGACGTGAATTATTGCATTGAGCAAGGGACAAGAGCTAGCATGTTAACTGAGATAGACAACTGCCTTACTCGAGCACAATGCACATCCTAGACTGCTTATGAAGGTTTAGATGAAGGTGCAGCTTGTACATGGCCATCGTGTTTGGTGTTTTCTCATCGCGAGTGCTATATCATTCTCGATGGAATGGACACATGATCTGCACTCATAGTCAGCCGTCTACGGTCATGATCAGATATATGTTGAACAACTCTGCCGGGACCATGGCCAGCTGAACTCCAGGGGTGCATATTCTGAAACTTGATACGCTATAGCTTCGCAGCTCGATGTGGATGATGGTGTCGCAGTTGTGTAGGACTCTCTGAAAAATGGATTCCATGCTAATCGTAGGCGTGTGTTTGTCTTAGTATAATCAAGAAGAGAAAGCAAAGGTGCTAGTGTTGCTCTCGCTTGATTTCACCTTTGTCAAAGAGGCATTCTCGACTGCATGCCGGTGAAGAAAAAGCAAATCAATATGGGTTACTGGTCTTCTCATCACGTCCATATGGGACCAATACAGCTTTTTCTAGAACACGAGACTCTTGTATACTCTTACTACGAAAAACAAGTTCTCTTCCGAGTTCATGTTCCCAAACATGCCCTGTATGAGTGCACTCTCTTCCATCACGTGTTACTTTCAGCGCTTGGAATAGTAGGCAGACATAAATCCAACATAGAACAAGCGTGTTGCATATACCTGCATTGCCTATGATCTCAGCTTTCTGGTCTTACTCTAGCTTTTCTCAGTGACCAAGGACCTTCTTTGACCATAGAGAATTTCTCGGGCACTCAACAACCCATGAAAGCCTAGTCCGGTCATCCGGCATCGCTGCTTCTTTCTACAACATGGTGCGCACAACAGGGACTAACATGGTAGAACGAATAATGTGTGCAGCTGTCATGTGACAAACACCCCAAAAAAAAGATCCGATCCCCAGCGCAAGTATTTCGTGTTTTAACCTTTGATCCTTGATTTGGCTAACAAAGTAAGTGTTAGATGTATTATAAAAATTGTACAGCTGAATTCATACTCAACAAAAACTTTTCAATGATATTTTTTTAGACACATTTCTCATGTCTGGACTCGCCCATAGGCCGGACAAGAAAGGCGACCGCCCAGTGCTCCGAGAAAATAATTACCAAAAATGGTAGAGTGTATAGTACTCAATATGCTATTATCCATTACTTTCAAGAATATTTAATACTCTAATAAAAAATATGAATGACTTTTTGTCATCAACAACACACAACTTTGACTAAAAAAAGTTTAAATGCATAAAAATATATTACAAAAGACCAAATGGAACGATTCAAATTATACAAGATCAACCGTACACTTCGCTATATATTAATTGTGAAACATGTGAATTAAAAATGATGAAAAATCATGTGTGCCTTACATTTTGGAAGGAGGGAGTACCTCGATATAATAAAATAGTTAATTTGTGAAACCAAATACAACCACGTGAGTGCTGCTGGGCAAACTAGTGTGACATGTGACAACAAGTATACTCAGCACACTATTCTCTTTCTGGTGGGATGTCGTGCAGGTTTTATAGAAATCAACATAACTAGATTTTACTGTTTAATTCCATGCAACAATTTTATTTCATAAACTGGCAGGGGACCTGTGTACATGACAATAACAAATAAATTGCATAAGAACATATCAAATAATAAATTTACATAAGCAGACATACTAGAATCCACACGGTTTTTTGTCATTGGTGATGATTACTCTAAACAGTCTTATTACAATACAAAGTACACAGTATGCACACTTTGTAAATCTTGACTTTCTTGAAAATTTTGACCACAACAAAGTAATTTCATTGGTTCAGTTTGTACTCTAGAATTCTCTATAAATATGCTTACTTAATCGTACAATAGAAACAACTAATGAAATATTTGTTAGATCGTACTATTTACATATCTTTATGTACCATACAAAGCATAAATTATATAGATTAACCATGGTAGAAAAATAGTTTTAGAACAAAATTTTGTTACAAAATACAATTTAATATATTTCAATGATATTCGGGACCAACAAAAAACATGCCAACTATTATTTAGTATTATCGTCGTTTACGTGGTTAAACTATGCAAACAAGAAGATAATTATGCTTGTAATGTTATAACATGCCAAAAATAAGATGTGGAGAAGTATAAAAGCTTAGTACAAATTGTATTCATTTTGATTCACCCTGCAATTGCATGTTCGAACAAACCTTGATTCCACAGTCGCTAAAAACACTCACATCCACACAGTTGAAAGTGCAGAAGAAAATCATTAACCACTTCCTTCGTTGGGGAAATAAACATTCAACAGTGATTACAAATACCACCTGCTCGTGCAAGAAATCTCATTATTTTGAGTTGGTGCCATGTGGAAAGAATGTAAACTCCATATTAAGCAGACCGCCAACAAAAACAATCTCGAACACTACCATCACAAAACAAGAGCGTGCATTATGACGCGCAGGCACCACGGGTAAATTATGAAATAGATTACCATAATTGATACCACAGCAGAGTACACAAGAATCGCCACCCGGTCTTGATTCTATACCGCGTAGGCTAGCTGCAGTAAATCATTAAGCCGTATAAGCTCGTAGGGGAAGTAGGTATTGGATCCAATAGTCTGATGAGCGATAATGTGAGTGAATGCGAGAATCCTAGAATACATAACAAGTCTTTTTTTAGCCATCAACGATAGAAATTAATATTCCTAAGTCCTAAGTATGTCCATAGAAGGATATTAAAGGCATCACTCCAGTGATTAGCAATAAAAAAAGATAATCATAATGTGGAGAAGCAATCGGTTATGGTTATTACAAATACTTATTTTTTATTGATCTAAAAATATAACAATTCCTAATATAGACTAATTATCAAGTGACTAGCTAATTAAAGCAGATCAAAAGAACAAGAGAGGGCAATTATATACAAATACTTTATTGCAGAATAAAGTATTTGTGTGAAAATAATAAATAAAAAGTTAAATACTTCAAAACTAAGTAAATAATAATATATGATTATTAGTCAAATAGATTGTTAAAGTTAAATAAAAAATAAGGATGCCATGTAAATAGTGACGACGAGAATATGATAAGAGCGAAAATTTGGTGGATAAGGAACTTCTGGGAATCAAGACCCCGGGGTCTAAACACGACAAGACTTGAGCTAACAATATTTTTCTTGACAAACATTAGTACAAGACCTAGTGGCTAAAAAAATGATGGGAAAGCTGGCCCATTTATCATAGTTCACCTTACAATAAAGTTGGGAAAACTATCACATGATAAATATATTTTATAATTAAATGGGCCCTGATAGATTTACACACTAAGCGTTGTAGTATTTTTGTTTCCTTGGAGCATCTCCACCTATGCCCCCAAATTCGACAACCCTACAACATATCCGCTATCAGTTGTGCCGGACACATGTCCGCCGCTATTGGGACGGCTGGATCCAGCGCCACCACCCCTTGCCCCCACCCAAACGGTCATATTCCCATTTTACCTATTTTCATCAATATATTTGTATTTCTTTCTAAGTGACATACAACTATATTGCGTAATTCAACAATAACTAAAATCGTATAAATAATATAATTATCACAACAATTAAAATTATAATCTGGCAAGTTCTAGAAAATAACATGGCACTTGATATATTGGTTTCCTTTCACCATCCACAAGTGCTCGACTATACCATGTTGTGGTTGGAGATGAGTTCCTTCATCACGAATTTTCGGATGCATGTCGATAAATTCACCAAACTCAATCGGGATGCCTTGTTGTGGCTCGGCAAGAGGGTTCTGGTAGTCCCACTGCTGATCAAACATCATACCAACATCACACTCACTCTGCATTATCGTGTTGTGCATGATAAATTGATAATACAAACATCCATGACATCCCACATCTAAGCTAGTGACCATATTTGAGCAGGGTACCGAACAATAAGAAAATGAGCTTGGAGCACACAAAATGCCCGCTCAACATCCTTCCTAACACTGTCTTGTTTCAGGGCAAAATGAGATTTTTCTGACCAACAGGGTTGTGAATTGTCTTTAGAAATGTCGACCAACGAGCATAGATTTGATCATCTAGTTGAACGAGATGTGGGGAGCGACAGCTCGCAGACGGTGGCGAATCAAAGTGTGTGGTCACAGGGGACTCTCGCGGATAGTTGGCAACAAAAAGGGGCAGCGGCGACGATGCGATTCGGTGGCGGGGAGAGGGAAATGGAAAGTGGTAGAGAAGGGCAAGGGAAATTATTGTGTCGCTAGCATATGGTGCTCGCCTATCGGGGTCTACGTGGGGGCATGTCCGGTACCCCCGAGCCTGCCACGAAAGTTGGGGTCGGACACGGGGATGTCGGACAATTTTCTGGGCCGTTCGGACGAGTGGAGGCACCGCTAGGTCCATTTTCTTTTCTAGATCCCCATTGGAATAGTTAGGGGTCTTTGGGGAGCATGTGGATATGCTCTTAGACTCGCAAATTTATGTAGAAATGGATGGAGAGAGCTAAACACTAAACACACCCCAAAGAAGTATCTTTTTTTACGGTGCCCAAAGTAGTATCTTAGGTCGAAGGATCTACAAGCCACCTCGACAAACACCTAACGACCCCACGATGGATATTTGCGTATGCCACGATGCTCCATGTCGATGGTTCTTCGGGTGATGTAGTTGGCTCCTTGAGTGTCCTTCACCGGAGGCATGGAGGATAGTCCAAGGCAGTTCGGCGATGGTGGTGGTTGGATGCTTCAGACGAAACTCTTGTTTGACTTTGTCGGTGTCGACTATGACGATGTTCTCATCTTGATTGCGGTGTCATAGGCATCGACCCTCCTCCAACCCTCGAGGTCTCGTCCACAGGGTGAAAACCCACATTTGGTTCGACCATATGGCGGTGTAATGTTCCCTTCTTTGCAGATATCATTTTGGAGACTAGTTCCGGTTGGCACCCTTGGCTATGGCTCTATCTAGTGGGATGCTAGCGGCTTCCGGCAGGGTCAACGCATGAGTGTTGTACGGTCGGTGGTCCGCTTTGTCGTTCTTCGTGTGTTTGATGAGGCATAGTCACACTTCCTTTTGGTCTAGCTTATCTGTTGAGTGCTAGAGTCTCAGCGGGTGTAATGCTTAGTGTTGAGTGCCTGCTTTGTGCAGCGATGCTCCAGACCCCTACTGGTAGTTTAGTTAGGTAGTGTGACCGTGGGACGTGATTTTTGCACACTTATCCCTGAATTAAACAAGCCTTGTATGGTTTTCTAGTCTATTTTCCTTAGAAATCGTATTGATTCTCTTCTTCTTATTCTGACGGGGTTCCATAAAAAAACGTTAAGAGCGCATATCTTATGGTATACTGTGGTACAATTGGGGGGAGATCTGTATAATAAAATACACATGTGCGTTTACATTTGGGACACATGGAATAGAATGTTACAAAATCACACACACATTTGGGACACATGGGATAGAATGTTACAAAATCACACACAAATTATATTTTTTAAAGAGGAAAATGTGGAGTTCAATAAAGAGGCACAAATTACTTATTGATTATTATCTGGCCACGTGAAAGCAAATTATTATTTGTCCAAGAGTAAAACAGAAAAGAGCAGCGACTCTGTCGCCCATCACTCCCTTCCCATCATCCCCATCATTCGATCACACACCTCCCCCACGACTCATCACAAGGCAACAAAGCAAGAACGAACATAAAGCTCTCTCTCTCCCCCACCTCTCTTCCTATCATTCTTTTTTTTTTTAGATTCTCTTCCTATCATTCTGTTTCTGTAGAGCGTGGGCTAGCCGCAGCAGCAGCAGCAGCTAGATTCGATTCCTCCAAGCCCAACGCGAAACAAAGAAAGGCTGCGGCCGTCGCAGTCACTCCAATCCAATCGATTCTGCTTTCCCACCCTTCAAAGCCTGAAGCCGAATCCGATGGTTCCTCCACCCGTTGACCGCCTCCGCCATCGGAGGCCGCGCCGCGCCCTCGAACCCCGCGCCAACCTCCTTTCCCGCCGCCTATAGATATCGCCCCTGCTCCCAGCTGCTCCGGCCGAATGGCGGTCGGCGGCGACGGTGACGACGACATGGAGAGGGACTTCGCCGCCAGGCTGCGCCTCGCGCCCTCCTCAGCCTCCGGTTCTGCCTCCGCGTCCCCCACGGCGGCCGCTGCCGGCGGCGGAGGGATCGCATTCCGCGCGCCGCAGGAGCAGTTCACCGTCGACGAGTTCGACCTCGGCAAGATCTACGGCGTCGGCTCCTACTCCAAGGTGATTGATCACGGACGATCGTGCCTGTTTGTGCGGTCGTTGTTTAATTTAATTGTTTTATAGAAAGTTCTTTAATTTAACTGTTAGTGGACGGTTTCCGTGAGCTTCTTCTTCTGACTGGTCGCGTGGGGAACTGGTCTGGATCATGGGAATTACGGTTTGCTCAGCCCCACATGGACTTATTTTGCGTGCCGGTGGGTGACAGGTGGTGAGGGCCAAGAAGAAGGACACGGGCAACGTCTACGCGCTCAAGATCATGGACAAGAAGTTCATCACCAAGGAGAACAAGATCTCCTACGTCAAGATGGAGCGCATCGTGCTCGACCAGCTCGACCACCCGGGCGTCATCAGGCTCTTCTTCACCTTCCAGGACACCTACTCCCTCTGTCAGTGCCTCTCTTTGTTTGGATTTAATCACCGAGCACTTTTAATCTTATATATATAGTGTGGAGTGCTGGTCACATTGTTACATGCTTACATTGGATGAACACTGACACTTCTTTTGATGCGCAGACATGGCACTGGAGTCGTGCGAAGGAGGGGAGTTATTCGACCAGATCGTCCGGGTTGGTGTCAAGCTGCTCACAATGTGGTTGGTTCCTGTTCTGTATTTGCTTCTTATGCATCGGCTTTTGCTTGCAGAAAGGCCGTCTGGCTGAGGACGAGGCACGGTTTTATGCCGCTGAGATTGTTGATATTCTGGAGTATTTGCACAGCGTAGGCCTTATTCATCGGGATGTGAAGGTGTGTGCATCAGAATGGGGATCCATATTTGGTATTTTAGATAAGAGAAAAGTTAATGACATTAGCAACAATGACTTCAATTGTTCTGATCTTTTTCAGCCAGAAAATTTACTGCTCACTTCCGATGGGCACATCAAGATTGCTGATTTTGGTAGCGTGAAGCCTACTATGGACACTCCAATCAAAGTCCTCCCAAATTCAACTAGTAAGATAAACATATACAATGCTGGATTGTCCTAGAATTTTTTGTGATGTAAAGTTCATAATATTCCTTTTTTCCGTACACTTACCGTACAGATGAGAGGGCCTGCACATTTGTTGGAACTGCTGCATATGTACCACCAGAGGTCCTCAACTCTGCCCCAGCAACTTTTGGGTAAGTTAATAACCTGATCCATAAACATTGATTCCCTTGACAAACCTTGCTTCCTTGGCATAATTCAATTTATTTCTCAGATGTTTAATAAACTATATCATTTGATCCTATTATATGGTTCCACTCTGAATGATGTATTCAAATACATTTTTAGCTATTTAGGATATACCGGCACTATACATTTACCGACTAGGTACTTGGTAGCTTGTGTAGAATACATCTTGCTTTAAGCTACCAATGGTATTAACGCCTGCAAGGTTATCTTGCCACAAAACATAGCCCTGTAGACAGCTGCACTAGATGTCAGTGTTGTCATTCTTCTGGAGCTTAGGTGCCTAGCAAAAGTTGGAATTGCATGTTAACATCAAAGTTGTTTTGATGAAAGCAAACCAACACAGTAGGTATGAATTGAGATAACTTGCCGAGATGGATTCCTGGACCATTGTCTATATGTCTCATCAGCACATCTTGTGAGGTTAATATATCATTAAAATGCACAACATGGTGAATGTGGTATTCCATTCTTTAAGACATCAGGTTTTACTTAGGTCCTATGTCTCATCAGCACGTCTTTTCAGGTCAATATTTCAGAAAAATGCACAACGTGGTATTCCATTTTTAATACATTAGGTTTTTTATGCATTCCTTAAGTGTTACCAAATATTAACTTAAGCTTGTTGCATTAAGAAAACCAATCTTCCATGATGCACCTAAAATCCTAGTTTTCTACCAGTTGGGTAGCCAGTAAACTTCTACAGAACTACGTTTTGTGTTGATATGAGCAGAGATTTATACGGATTTTTCTGACCGACTTCTGTCTGTTCTTGGCAGAAATGACTTGTGGGCATTGGGGTGCACGTTGTTTCAAATGCTCTCTGGTTCTTCACCGTTTAAGGATGCCAGTGAGTGGTTGATTTTCCAGAGAATTATAGCAAGGGATCTCAGAATTCCTGAGTACTTCTCGGATGAAGCAAGAGATCTAATTGACAAGTTGCTGGTATGCAGTTATACAAATTATTTCCACAAATTGTTTTTGTTTTGGGGCATGATTTATGCACTGTTAAAAAAAGGTCATAGATAATGTTGTCCTAGTAACTTGGTATAAAAACATCCACCAACATAAACGAGCCACATCCTAATTCTAATCATTGCTTGGATTAATCAGTTACAGTTGCCTTCAACAGGCATAATTAATTAGCATAGTTCCCACCACATCCTCAAAAAGAAGAAGCATGCCTTAGATCTCTAGTTTGAATTTCCACAAGTAGACTTGTTTGAACTTTTCATTCTGCAGGATGTTGATCCAATCAAACGACCAGGTGCAGGACCTGATGGTTATGCTTCCTTAAAGAAGCATCCTTTCTTCAGAGGCATTGACTGGAAAAATATAAGGAAGACATGTGCACCAAACATTGCGGCAGAAGCAAATGTATGCTATATTACACATGCCAATGTAACCACTTAACTCCAGTCTTTATCATTCTGATTGTATCCCAATTCAGGCAAATGAGGATGAAGATACTCAGGATTCAAATTGGTTGTCGCACATGGGAAGTGCACCAGTCAACCAACATGTCCCTGTTGGAAATAATGGTGCTGCATCATCTTCTGAAGTACGGTCTCATGTATCTAAATTAGCTTCTATCGACTCCTTCGACTCTAGATGGTAAATACAGGTTATCACAACATTTTTATTATACTTACAGGAGAGAAAAGATAAATGAAAAAAAGGGGGGAATTGGTCGACACCGTGCTCACATTTTTTCCACGAGTAAGAGGTGATTCATGTCAGTCCATCTTTAACAATGTGGCAGGCAGGATTTTCTGGAGCCTGGTGAGTCTGTAGTGTTGATATCGAAGCTCAAGAAGATTAATAAGCTATCAAATAAGAAGGTCCAGCTGATCCTCACCAACAAACCTCAGTTGATCTGTGTTGACCCTGCAAAAATGGTGACCAAGGGGAATGTTAGTTGGTCTGATGATCCAAATGAGCTCGGTGTGCAAGTAGCGAACTCTTCACATTTTAGGATATGCACGGTATACCTCTTTGTTGTTACGGGTCCTTAGTAGTATCCTAGATGATCTATTTTACCTTTTCCTAGATGCTCTATTTATCACGCTTAACTTAGTTCTCTTACAGCCAAAGAAGGTGTTTGTATTTGAGGATGCAAAACAACGTGCCTGGCAATGGAAGAATGCAATTGAAGACCTCCAGCACAGCCAAAAGAAATGATTTCAACTTCAAATCAAGATGCTAAAATGGGTGATATTAAGCAACGTGAATACATCATAGTCATATTTTTCTTGCTCCTGGTGTCCGTCCGTGCCTGGCGAGGAATTCACTTTTATGTTGTTCGATGTCCTGTCAATTTCTCTAAACAATTTTGTTTGTCTTCTTTGTGAATTGCTGAAGCAGATAGTCTCTGAGTGATTGAAATGTTTGAATACCTGAACAATTAACACAGGAAGTTACTTCATGAGAAGATCGGTTTGCACTGGTCTATCGAACTACCTTAACAATGTTGTCATAGCTTATCTTCCCTGATGCCTTCTGTCTTTAGCACTTAAAGAACCTGAAATGACCTCTGTGGTGTTGCACTTTGAGCAGATTGTGAGTGTTCTGCCCATATTTATTGTGCTGTACTATGTTCACGGCATGACGTGTGGTCATTCCCCAAAAAAAATTGTACGCAGAGCTGTTCTTCTGCCATCATCTGGTTAACTATAGATGTACTCCCTCTGTTCCAAATTACTTGTCTCAATTTTATCCAAATTTGCATGTATCTAGACATATTTTAGTGTGGAGATACATCCAAATTTAGACAAAGTTGAGACAAGTAATTTGGAACGGAGGGAGTAGAAAGTAGGTGAATGAACGAACATTCACTTTCTTATATTGAAAACATATGAAAAATAATCAAATGTGGCAAGCTTTCATGGTTGTTCATGCGACTGCACTGAACTTTCTGTACTTTGTATCTTTTCTGTACCATCGCATCAATGCACCAAAATTGAATTGTCCCTTTTCTTAACAACATAAGCCTGTGCGCAGTGCAGGCAAGCAGAGAAGCCCAAGGCACTGAGCGCAGCCAGAAGCAGTAGTCAAGATGCCCCCTGTTTTTTAGATAGAGAGCGTATATTAATATCGCGATGATACCAATTACACCCCGTCTCTGCAACAACGCGTGCCCTAGCGGCTCCACGGATGCACACAGCCCAGAATAAAAAGAAGAATTACAAAAAGAAAGTCCCGCTACAGTGATCCATTCCTTGTTACAGCAAACCAAACCCCACCAAAACAGTACCAGAAGTCCAACTTCTCCAAAAGCGACGCCTCCAAGAAGGGAACAGTGCTCAAGCGCCGTCGTCGCCCTGATCATAGATCATAGGTTTTCACCCGAAGAAAGTCCACACTCGCAAAAACAATACCTTCACCAAGCCAATTGTCAGGCACAACCAATTAAGGCCAGACCTTGGGTTTTCACCCTGAAAGTTTAGACTCTGAACTTCCCCTGTGCTGTCGCCCCCTCTTGCCGTTGCTCTGTTCCAAGTTACGAATCCCCTAACCAATCCCTCATCCCATCAGGACTGGAACCACCATTGCAAGTCCTCAAATCTCGGCTTCCATGTCATTCTCCACACTCTGATTTCATTATGGAACAAAAGACAAATCCATGATGGCAACAGACTGCGGAGCTTCGCAACGCTACCTCTGAAACCAAACGGTCAGAAAAAACATGGCTGCGCGCGACCGAATCCCACCCGATCCGTCAATCTCCAGACTAGATTTGCCCAATGGAGTTCGCCAGCGGAGCCTTCCGAAACTCGACAATCCAGTCATATCAATGAAGAGCTGCATCAAGTAAATCTTCGTCTTGGTGTGGATCCAGCCCGCCGCCGCCCGACCGGCTGGTGTGGATCCAGCCCGCCGCCGCCGACACCGCCTCAGTCTCAGTCTCAGTCTCACACGGGTCCAGATGGGTCGCGTCAGTCCGGAGCCCTCGTCCGCGGCAGCAGTGGCGACTCCACCACGCAGCGACCACACGCCACCACCGTCATCGCCTGGTTGCGCTCGCCGTCGGGGAACCGCGGCACCTTGCCACCGATCCGCGCCGAATCCCACGCGCTGCCACCGCGCGGGCATATCCCCTGACGCCCGGACGCTCGGCCATCGTGTGGACGACGGCCACCAACGCGAGGGGACCGCGGCGCCGGCCCGTTCTTGACGGCGCGATTGATTGATCGAAGAGGCAGACCCCTTCCAGATCGCTCGATCTACCTTGGACGACGGTCAACGGCGCAAACGACGGCGGTAACCGCGGCGGCCCGATCTTGGCGTTGAAGGCCAGATCACGGCGATGTTGGCGGCGGCCCGATCTTGGCGACGAAGGCCATATCACGGCAACCACGTGGGGAGAAGATCTAGAAGAAAAGAAAACGAAAACGGGCACCCCGCCGCCGCCGTCCGCCAGGGCCTCCTCCGGCGGCGGCAGGGTGAACGCGAGCGGAGGAGAGCTTGTTCGCCGGCGGATTTGGGGACCTCCGGAGTCGCCTGGCGGCGACCCGGGAGGTTAGGGGGAGGTTCGTCAGATGCCCCCTGTTGAGATTGTTTGAGAACCAGCTCTCTCCGGCGCAGCTGGTCAACTTGTCGACGGCGTACACAAGAAAGCTACTGATGAAGCAGCCAGCCCCAACTATGCTCAAGTACAGAGCTATGCCCAAGCTGCGTAGGGAGTCTGGCACCTGGTCGTAGAAGAATTCTTGCACGCCGACAGCTCCGAATAGACCAAACAACCCAGCCAGGATGAACTGAGGAACCACCCACAACAGGCTCATAGGAACAGCAACATCAGGTTCATCCAGGATGCCATGGTCTGCTGCAATCCTGAGCCTCTTCATCTCCACAAGCGCCGCGACGATCATTGCAACAACCGAAATAGCCAGCCCGATGCCGATCCTCTGCAGCATTGTGATGCCAATGACTGGTTGGCGGAAATTCCCACTTGCCCACCGCATGTCGTCGTCGAGTTCTGTACACAACAACAAGTGCACCATATTGTTAGCCAAACTGCAGTTCGTGAGAAAACTTGGCACAATGATACAATCGGTGGAGCAGATATTTAACCAAAGGCAAATAAGGAATCTAGTGCTCATTCAAGTAAAATTGCTATTATGATTGGCTACAATAAAAAAAAGTACTCCCGCCGTTCTGAATTATAAGATGTTCTATCTTTTTCTGAATCGTGTATCTACACGCGTTTCAGTGTGTACATTCACTTACTTCAGTTCGTATTTAGTTCATATTGAAATATCCAAAACATGTTATAACTCATAACATAGGGAGTATAATGCAAATAAAAGTTGTTGAAGAACCACCATCTTTTGCACTCTTGGAGTCCCTTCGAGCACTTACAATGGTATGTGAATGAACGCATTCAGTAGACTTTTCAAATATTTTGTTCAATACATGTAGAAATGCTAACATTCAAAAGAAAATGTCACGTCACAAATTATATGAGAATCCTTGGCAATACAAGTGTTTTAGTTATAGATTCAGCTTTGTTTGGTCAAATCGAAAGGTCTCATTGTTCATATATTTTGGAATCATATATGAGTGAAGTTTAGATGAAGTTTATTTTGAAAATGAAAGTTGACATACATTCTTGTAGCCCTTTTTATAACTCCAAGGTCAATTATGTTATTAGGATGGGTTCATACATTTGAAGAGCAACGACCACATTCTGAAAGATCTTAGGAAAATGATGATCCTCGGCATTTCTAGGATGTGTTATCAATCTAGAGCATCATAGGGAGGTTGTGTGCCTTGTGAGGGATGAGATTGATGTGAAGGCTTTTGCCTTCACAGATGACCCCGGAGACCGGGGAGTGTAATTTTCCTATGTTTCTTTTTGCGGCCCTAAGGGTCATTCCTCTCTCTGAGGATTCCTATAACTACACATTGTTTTCTTTCTAATCGAATGGCAGAGCGCCTGTCTTAAGCCTAAAAAAATCCAAGATATATATATAGTATTAGATTAACCGATATGGACCTATTTACCAGGTTAAACTATTACATTTTCATAATGTCTTGTGTAATCCAACAATGACCGAAGTGTTTTGACTAGACCAAGAAAAGTAATGTCGAAGTCCTATGTTAGTCGGCCATCACTCAGATTACTGATTGGTTAAACCATTGTTTACATGTAATGTACATGCATTATACGCTACATAAAATACATTCAAGCATATTTAATAACCCTAATAAAATAATATGGAAGTTGTATAATTAATTAAAAGATGTTAAATAAACGCGTCCCATGGATTGTCCTTCCTATATGAAATATGAATAATACTCACTTACCTTCTAAAAAACTAAATTAAATAAATCTATTCGGAAACATGGGCCCTTGAGAAAAGTGGCATCCTATCTACCAGTCGAGGCCTGTAATAACCAAGAATGACCCTTGCCACTAAGTCCTTGCCAAATTTGCCCCAACGAGATCCTTGTAGACAACAACATGAACTACGACAGCTATTGCAAGAGTTCCCCCTTGTGATTAACATCCAAATGATTTTCCTAGCACCCCCAACGCATTCATACGCCGCACAGTTTTGTCAATGGGACTCAGTCTGAATGGCTACGCTCACAACCTAGTACACTTGACCATCCTCGGGTCGCCTCGTGATCGACATACATGTCTTCAAACCCGACGATGGAAACGACCCTATGGACCTTCATGATGATGTGAAACTTCTCCCCCTTGGCGATGATTACCTAGTTGTTACTTGGTAGGGGGTTACACTAGGAGCTATGTCTAGTTGCCACATGGGAGCGACATGCAATGCATGATTGGTATTAACCTATATGGGTTGCTTCCGTGGACCCATTATGCAAGTGGCAAATCTTGGCCATATATGTCGGAATGACCAGTAGTAAGTACTACTCCCTCCGTTTCAAATTAATTGATTTAGTTTTGTCCAAATATGGATGTATCTATACTTGTATGATGTCTAGATACATCCATGTGTAACCAAATGTGTGTCAATTAAATCCGAATGGAGGGAGTAGTTGTTGAAGGAGTGAAACATAAATCACCCCAAAGCATAAAATTCATGCAAGTATATAAAAGGGATAACATGGGTATCGAATAGATACTTACCAATGTCGACCAAGAAATGATTATGTCTAAACCAACTAAGCTATTGGATATGACTAAAGAGGCACATGTGGGTTTATAAAATCTCAGACAATTTGATCCCCTCCCCTCTCTCTCTCCAACCATATTTCCAAAACAAACAAGTTACTGGACTGTAGCCAATTCGAACATAACACCATTTTTTTTCAACGATAGCTAGTCCGTAGTTCCAAATCCATGATGTTATTTGAGTGTCAAAATTTAAGTCTTACCGAAACATGAACTCAATAAATATTTGGAATGTATCATAGAAAATCACTACGACTAGCTACCGTTTTGAAACATAATTTCTAATCTTTATGAACTAACACAAAAAATACTACTCCGTATCATACGAGAAATCTATGCCTGTTAATTCGAAAAAGAAGAAATCATTTGTAACATACGACAATTTTTTCATACCGGAGGGAGTAGTCATTATGAACTAACACAAAAAATACTATCATACATACAAGAAATCTATGCCTGTTAATTCGAAAAAGAAGAAATCATTTGCGTGAGCATCTGAAAAACACAGAAATCTATGATCTCTACTATATAATATGGCTTCAGGTGATGGTTGGTACGTTTTTTAAATTTCCAATTTTACCCTTGCATTGTTAGGCTGAGTTAGAATATATTACACAGTCTGCCACCGCCAAGTGATATGATTGTTTTGCACATAACCCCCCACATATTTTGAAATTAACCCGCAATCTAGGAAAGACGAGCGACGAAACGTTATGTTTGCGAAAGGCCCGACGCGCACGACCCAGCGGCGGCCGGATCCGTCCCGGAGGTCAACGAGGCGACGGACAACTGGGAGATTGACGGCAGGGTCCCCGGCCAGACGGACTCCGCGGCTCCTCTCACCCCCTTGCCCCATCCGGCCATCCCTGCTCGGCGGATCCGTTTCTCGGCGGCAAGCTCCGCCGCGATCCGCCCCTCGTCGAGCTGCTCAGCCCCGATCCATATCTTAACGCCCCGCTCTGCCCAAACCAGTCCAACGCCGGCGAGATCATCCCCAACCCCGCTCCACACGGCGCTGGCGATTACGTCTCGCCCCAATCTGGCAGCTGGTTCTGCCCTCCCTCACATCTCATCCTCCTCATGTACAGGCGGTACTGCGGGCTGCGGCGGAATTATGTCTCCTAATAATTGGCTGCCATAGTGCCATGGACCCATCTGGGTCACCGGGATGGGCAGCGGAAGGGCAGCCTGGAAGAGTTAGAGGAGAGGAGGCGCGGGACGACCGGGAAGACATCTGCCCGCACATTCTTACCGGCGTCCCTCTGCACCTAGCCCAACGCTACCCCAGGTCACCGCCGACGGCCACCTGCACCCTGCTCAGCGAGCACCAACTGCACACCTCTGTTCCTGGTTATGTACGATGGTCAGATATCCGTTTGTGCCAGTACAGAAGAAGAGAATTGTGCTCCAGAGCATAAATTTGCGATGAGTACCTCTCGAAATCAGACTTCTAAGAGCATCTCCAGTCGCGGCGCCCAAAGGCCGTCCGGACGTGCCATTTGGGCGCTGTCCGGACAAGGTGTGCCATTTGGGCGCCCGCGTTCCCCACTCGCGGCGCCCAAAGGGGCGCCCCAAAAGGTTTTTTTACATGAATTTCAATATTTTGTGAAAGGAAAAATCAAACATACATAAATATGTAATAGTTCAAATACAATATTTAATAGTTCAAATATATAAAATAAAGTTCAAACGTCTTCCTCTTCCTCCTCTGCCGCTGCCATGCCCCGGCGTGCCCACAAATGCTCCGCTAGATCAGTTTGGAGTGCATTATGAGTATTTTCATCACGAATTTCCAAATGCATTGAGATAAAATCAACGAAATCTGCCGACACGTTGTGATCAACCTGTGCATGAGGACCCTTAAAGTCATATGGCATATGATCATGCACTGGATTATAGCGCTCACTCTCGATGATCATGTTGTGCAGGATGACACGACAATTCATCACCTCCCACATTTGCTCATTCGACCATGTCAGAGCAGGATACCGAACGATAGCAAACCTTTGCTGCAACACTCCAAATGCCAGCTCGACATCCTTCCTGGCGCTCTCTTGTTCAGCGGCAAAATGATAAGCTTTGTTCCCGCGATGGTTGGGGACGCTCTTCACAAATGTTGCCCACTTTGGATAGATGTCATCGGCTAGGTAGTACCCTTTGTTGTACTCGTGGCCATTGACCACATAGTTGACAGGTGGGGCATGGCCTTCAACTAGCTTCGCGAATACCGGAGAGCGCTGCAACACATTGATGTCATTGTGTGATCCTGCCATGCCAAAAAAGCGTGCCAAATCCATAGTTCATGATAGGCCACAGCTTCAAGAACCACACCGCAATATCCTTTGTGGCCTCCTTTGTACAATCATTGCCAACCAAATGGACAGTTCTTCCAGCTCCAATGCATGCAGTCTATGCTTCCAAGCATACCAGGAAATCCTCTAGGTGCATTCTGTTCCAGGATCCGAGCTGTTTCTTCTTCATTTGGTCCTCTCAAATAGTTTGGGCCAAACACACCAATCACCGCCCTGCACAATCTGTACATCGACTTGATGATTGTAGACTCTGACATCCATAGGTAGTCATCTATAGAATCAGCAGGTGCTCCATATGCAAGCATTCTCATGGCTGCAGTGCACTTCTGGATTGACGAGAAACCAACAGTTCCCACGGCGTCCTTCTTCAACTTGAACCATGGATCATACGCCCTCACAGCTTGCACGATCTGGTTGAACAATCCACGGTTCATCCGAAAGCGTCGACGGAAATTCTTGACGGTGGCGATAGGAACTTCGGCAAAGTAGTCAGAGACTAACATGCAATGGCCTTCCATTCTCTGGCTCGGCTTGCTCTTCTTCCTTCCAAACGACGAGCCTCCCCGTTTTGGGGCGGCATTGGCTTCCTCGTCGGCTTGAAGTTGGAGAAGACAACTGAGAATTGCTATATTCTCATCTTCCTCCGCGGCGATGGTGTCTTCTTCTTCCAACAACATCGCGGCCATCATCTCGTCGTCGCTATCCATCTGCAATACAACGCGGCCATTGATCAACGACCGGTCGCCGACTAGCATCAATAATTCAGTCAAAAACCAGGCGAACCTTTCGCCGAACACCTTGCAGGCAGGGCGGGTCGCGGAGAGACCGCCGAGGACGGCTGTATCGAATACAGCGGCGGAGAGATCGCCGGTGCCCAGAAACGAAGGCCGTCAAGGAGAGGAAGCAAACGGTGGCGCCGACGTCTAGGCTTGGGTGGAGCCGGCGGGCGAGGGGGCGGCGGCGGCGTCGAGCAAAGTGGGACGACTAGGGCGATGATGAAAGACGGGGGATAAAATCAGGCGAGAAAACGACGAGACATAGTCCGTGTCTCACTGCCAGGCGTGGCCCGCGCGTCGGGAGCCAACGTGGCGTCGCGTTTCCTTCCGTCCGGGGCCGCCCCAAGCCTCCCTAAGTTGAGGGCGTGGGCTGGGCGTGCCGGACACAAAACTGGGCCGCGCCGAACCCAATTCGCGTTTGGGCGCCGCGAGTGAGGCGATTTTGTGTCCGGCATGCCCCAAACGCGTTTGGACGGCCGTTTGGACGCCGCGACTGGAGATGCTCTAAAAACTCCAGAGAACTTTGCAACACGTTGGGTTGAAAGATTTTGACCATTTAGAGCCTTGCACGATCTATCATGCTGTCTGGTTAGTCCAATTGCTTGAGGCGTATACACTTATGTTTGGGAGACTGGCTATACTGCGGTGATGGAAGAAGACCATGAAGCATTTTGGTACTCTCTGCTCTCTGGGTTTCTTGAAGAAAGTAAGGCACAGCAGGCTCGATGAGGTTGGAATAAAAAGACAGTTGTAGACTGTCTCTCAGATTATGAAGCGCAAGGTGAACAGAGTAATGATTGGTGTAACACTTGCAAGTAACTAAAATGATTTTTTAATGTATTGTAGGGTTGTCTGAAAAATACGCACAGAAAAATAAATGGCGCAGGAAGGCACATTTACAGAAGTAGGTGTTCGAACAATAGTACCTTCCAGTCCGCAGTTTAAGCGTTCAACACTTTAGGATCGCTAGATTATTACATTTACAGAAGTAGGTTCCACTACCTTTATTGGTGGGGGAGATTTTAACATTATCCGTCGTCAAAATGAAAAGAACAATGATAATTTTGTGGCACGTTGGCCCTTCATTTTTAATGCTATAATTGAGAGTCTGGACCTCCGAGAATTAGATCTTGCGGGTAGACAATACACCTGGGCTAGTCGCATGCCGACACCAACTTATGAGAAGTTGGATAGATTTTTAGCAAGTATTTCATGGGAGCAGAAATTTTCTTTAGTAACTGTTAGGGCTTTAACGAGGGCAGGGTCTGATCACACTCCTCTGCTTATTGATTCAGGTGAACAAGCTTACTCGGGCAATAAAACGAAATTCTCTTTTGAACTATCTTGGTTACGCCAGGAGGGCTTCGTTGAGATGGTCATTAGAGAATGGACGCGTATTTCATATGGTAACACTCCTATGGAGGTTTGGCAAAATAAGATTCGCCACCATCGAGCTTTCCTGAGAGGTTGGGCCAAAAACTTTAGTAGTGTTTACAAGATCGAGAAAGCTCGTCTTCTGGAGTTGATTAATACGTTAGACATCAAAGCAGAAACATCTCCGTTAAATGCTTCTGAGAGGGAAGCAATGAGAGATGCAAATGAAAAAGTGACCAAACTAAGAAGGGATGAGGAGTCCAAGTGGGCTCAGCGAGCTAAAGTTAAACACATTCAAGAAGGGGGAAATAATACAAAATACTTTCATCTCATTGCTAATGGCAAGCACCAGAGAAAAAAGATTTTCCAGCTAGAGCAAGATGAAGGAACTATAATTGGACAGGAGAATATTAAAAATTATATTACAACTTTCTACAAGAGATTGTTTGGTGCACCGGCCCAAAATTATTTTTCTTTGGTGGAATCCGAAATCTCAGATATTCCACAGATTTCGGCTGAGGAAAATGCTATCCTTTCAGCCGATTTTTCTGAAAAAGAAGTGTATGATGCTATCATGCAAATGGAGAAGAATAAAGCACCGGGACCAGACGGGTTCCCAACTGAATTCTATCAAAAGTTTTGGGATACGCTGAAACCAGATTTGATGAGATTGTTTGAAAGTTTCCAAAAGGGGGAACTTCCACTCTTTCATTTAAATTACGGTAATATTATACTTCTGCCCAAAAAAGAAAATGCAGCTCAAATCCAGCAGTACCGACCTATTTGTCTTCTAAATGTCAGTTTCAAAATCTTTACTAAAGTAGGCACAAATAGAGTTATGGGGGTGGCACATAAGGTGATCCGACCTTCCCAGTCTGCTTTTATGCCTGGGAGTCACATTCTAGAGGGGGTGTTGATTCTACATGAGACTATCCATGAACTTCAAAGGAAAAAATTGGATGGTGTTCTGTTAAAAATAGATTTTGAAAAAGCATATGACAAAGTCAAGTGGCCTTTTCTGCAACAAGTTATGCGCATGAAAGGTTTCAGTCCTAAGTGGTGTACTTGGATAGAACACTTTGTTAGCCGAGGTAGTGTGGGTATCAAAGTAAATGATGAACTAGGTCATTACTTTCAGACAAAAAAAGGTTTAAGACAGGGAGACCCGCTATCTCCTATCTTATTGAATATAGTAGCAGATATGTTGGCCATCTTAATTGCAAGGGCAAAAGAGGATGGTCAAGTAGATGGATTGATACCACATCTGGTAGAAGGAGGGGTGTCAATTTTACAATACGCTGACGATACTATCCTTTTCTTAAGTCATGACCTGGAAAAGGATCTAAACATGAAGCTCATCTTATGTATGTTTGAACAACTTTCCGGTTTGAAAATAAATTTTCATAAGAGTGAACTATTTTGCTTTGGAAAAGCAAAAGACGTGGAAGATCAGTACAGAAACATCTTTGGATGCGAATCTGGCTCTTTTCCTTTTAAATATCTGGGCATTCCCATTCACTTTAGAAAGCTGAAAAATGGGGAGTGGAAACTTATTGAGGATAGGTTCGAAAAAAAGTTAGCAAGCTGGATTGGAAAATTATTATCCTATGGGGACCGACTGATTCTAATCAATTCAGTTCTAACTAGCCTGCCCATGTTCATGTTATCCTTTTTTGAGGTACCTATAGGGGTACGCAAAAGGATGGATTTTTTTAGATCACGATTTTTTTGGCAAAATGATGGTCATAAAAAAAAGTATAGACTTACTAAATGGAACATCATTTGTCGACCAAAAGATCAAGGGGGGCTCGGGATTGAGGACTTAGAATGCAAAAACAGAAGTTTGTTATGCAAATGGCTTTTCAAACTTGTGTCGGAAGATGGTGTTTGGCATGAGCTAATTCACAATAAATATTTACACTCTAAGTCTCTATCCCAGGTTAAAGTGCAACCGTTAGACTCACCCTTCTGGAAGGGTCTCATGAAAGTCAAAGAGGACTTTTTTGCCCGGGGATCGTTTACGGTTGGTAATGGTGAAAGTGTACGGTTTTGGGAAGACACGTGGTTAGGGGACAAGCCCCTTTCAAGTCAATACCCATCTCTCTATAGAATTGTTCACCGTAAGCAAGTTTCGGTAGTTTCTATTTTACGAAATGCGCCCCCTCCTAATATAAGTTTTAGGAGAGCGCTAACCGGGGATAGGTGGGACAAATGGTTGCATCTTGTGAACCGGTTAATGGGCATTCAGCTAACAACTGATCTTGATACATTTAAATGGGGTTTAACTGTATCAGGAAAGTTTACGGTCAAATCAATGTATTTAGATTATTTAAGTGATCATACTAGATTCCTCCGTAAACATATTTGGAAAATGAAGGTGCCACTTAAAATAAAGATTTTTATGTGGTTTCTCATGCGTAAGGAAGTTTTAACCAAAGATAATCTTGCTAAGCGAAAGTGGGAGGGGTCTAAGAAATGCTGTTTCTGTGATCAAGATGAGACCATCCAGCATTTGTTCATCTCATGCCCTCTAGCAAAGATGGTATGGCGTATTGTTTTTATGGCCTTCAATTTATATCCCCCTACTAGCATAAATAATCTTTTTGGCAACTGGTTGCGGGGCGTTGATAAAAAAGAGAAAGTGCAAATCCGAGTGGGTGTATGTGCTTTACTCTGGGCCATTTGGAACATACGCAATGACTATATCTTTAACAATGCAAAATCATTCTCCTTTATGCAGGTAATACCTTTGGCTACCCACTGGATCCGTACGTGGTCCTACCTACAGTCAATGGAAAAGCGAGGCGCTCTGGATTTTGGGTGCAACCAGCTGGAGTTGATTGCACGGGATATGTACAACCGGTGCAGCTGGCGTTTTGATCTTAGGATTTCATGTTGATGATGAGTCACTTCATGTTGTCCGTATTTTTTAGATGGTTGATACATGTATCAACCCTGTGCGACCCATGATGTAATCTTCTGTAAGACTCAACTTTGAATAAAATCAATAAAGGCCGCATGCATCAATCGATGCAGAGGCTGGGACTCCCCCTTTTCTAAAAAAAAACTATTCCATGTTGATTTTTTTTAACACCACAATCATTTATCGGTATGGAATAATTACATATTACAGAACCGCCTTACATTGTAGTTCAATGGAAGCATGATGCAATAAACAGAGCTCCCGATGATTAGTAAGAACAAACTTTAGCTATTTTGTTAAATACATAGGCTGGAGTTTTTTTATCTACCCGTAGCAACGCACGGGTATTGTGCTAGTCAAAGTAAACTTGGACATTTCCACGAGGCCCATCTCAAAGGCACGGCTCGTATGGGACCTGTCAAGTCGCAAACGGCCCGCTCACATACCTCTATATATAAAGGGAGGACATCTCCTCAGCCCCTCCCACGTTCCACGTCGCCTTTTTTTCCTGACTGTCCGATCGACGGAACAGACGGCCCAGATGCGGCCACGCCACCCTCCAGAACGCGCAACACTGTAGGTGGAACAGTCCACCAATCAGCATGTGACACGTCGCCCGGTTGCCACTGGTTCCAACCGGTGACCGCATCTTTTTACAAAAAAACCTTCTCTGTTTGGCAAAACAACCCGCAGTCCACAATTTTACATTACGAAGGACCTTACTGTAATTCGCGGACAACTGAGGGACCTCACTAAAAAACATCATCAAATCCCCCCTTCCCCTCGCGCGCGCTGGAGGTCGCTGCCGCCGCCGACGCGCCGCCTGGACGCTCCGCTCCTCCCCCCACAAATCGAAGCACATGGAGATCTTCGCCGCCATCTCCTCCACCTCCTCACCGAGCACCGCATGCCGGGACGCCGCACACGCGCCGTAATCATCCTCGGCGTGGTCGACGGCCGCCGCCGCCTTCTTGCTCGCCGCCAGCGGCTCCGGTGACCAAATGGTCCGAGCTGCCGCCCGTTCTGCTCCTCTCCACCCCCTCTGGCGACTCTGCGTGGCCCTAGGCCCGTGGGCGTGCTCGCGCGTGCTCACCTGCTCGAGCGCGAGCTCGGCAGAGCTCTGCCGCGCCCGCCATGGCCATGCTGACGTGGCGTGGGTCCCACACGTCAGATTTTTTATTTTTTCGTAACTGTTTTCCGTAAATAATAAATCCCCGACATGTGGGTCCCACTGTCAGTTTTTTAACAATTAAAATGCTGAAAATTGTAAAATTCATATCTTTTAATCCGTAATTCAGAAAAAATCAAATAACATACCAAAAATTGCACAAAAAAGAAATCTTTACAACTAACACATTCCCTTGCATGATTAAACAACTTCAAATAATTTTAATTACATGAACTAACATAACCTTTTTATATTAATTATAGAGCTTACGGAAATGACATCTGTTAGCCAATCCAACTCCATTCAAATTGATCTTCATGATCTAGGGTTCATTGATGTATCTTGATCCAACGATGTAGCATATTTTTTGAAATAAGTACTATTATTCGCTCATTTCTATTTCTTTTTTGTGCTGATCAAAATTTTCATTCAATTCAGCTCAAATTCCGCATTTTGCGATGTATTTACTACTTACTTACTGACTTAAGAAATTTAAAGCATCACCTAAGGATTACACTTACTACGACATTCACTACTATTATATTTTCCTTTTATATCAATACGCAATTTAAATATTCCCTACATTGTATTTCATATTTTGTTGCTTTTTTCCTTTTTTTTGTACCCCACGCAAATTTTGTTACCACTTTAACTTAAAGAACTAGTGCTCCCTATCCATATAAAATTAAAACTTAGAGTGATGATTTTACAATGATTTCCTGACAATAAATCCCCGACATGTGGGTCCCACTGTCAGTTTTTAACAATTACAGAAAATGCCGAAAATTGTAAATTCATATCTTTTAATCCGTAATTCAGAAAAAATCAAATAACATACCAAAATTTGCACAAAAAAGAAATCTTTACAACTAACACATTTCCATGCATGATTAAACAACTTCAATTTTTTTTAATTACATGAACTAACATAACCTTTTTATATTAATTATAGAGCTTACGAAAATGACATGTGTTAGCCAATCCAACTCCATTTAAATTGATCTTCATGATCTAGAGTTTATTGATGTATCTTGATCCAACGATGCGGCATATTTTTTTAAATAAGTACTATTATTCCCTCATTTCTTTTTGTGCTGATAAAAAATTTCATCCAATTCAGCTCAAATTCCGCATTTTGCGATGTATTTACTACTTACTTACTGACTTAAGAAATTTAAAGCATCACCTAAGGATTACACTTACTACGACATTCACTACTATTATATTTTCCTTTTATATCAATACGCAATTTAAATATTCCCTACATTGTATTTCATATTTTGTTGCTTTTTTTTGTACCCCACGCAAATTTTGTTACTACTTTAATTTAAAGAAATATTGCTCCCTATCCATGTAAAATTAAAACTTAGAGGGATGATTTTACAACGATTTCCTGACAACAATTATTCAACGATACTTATTCCGTTAAGATAAATTTAAAATAGAATTTGTTTTCCGTATTTTCCAACTGTACACAAAAATTGATCTTTATCAGATGAGTTTTCGCGAACAGTGCGGCGAGATATTATTTTAGGGTATTTAAACAATTTTCCAACAACTACTAAATGATGCATATTTCAAATTTACAAATGCCTTTCAAATCTAATCATTTTACAAACGTGAAAAGAATTCAAATATAAATAACTTCCAAAATATACCAATTTTTTTAAAATCTAAACAATTAGTAAATGTATTTTTTTGAATTCCAACAGTTTTAAAATTCGAACAATTTTTTTAATGCAAACATTTTCACATATAAATTTTAACGCCGGGCGGGGCGTGTCGACGCGCCGCGGTGGAGAACTCCGGATATCCTCTCGGTCTCGGCGGAGCGCAAAAGAGCTCTGCTCTCCTCGTTCCCCATCTGAGATATTCCCCGCCGCGGAAAACAAAGCATATACCGCCCTCGTGCCCTCTCCCTCCTTATTTTAGGGTTTCGCGCCTCACTCTTCTCCCCGCCTCTGCCTGCCCCGTCCGTTCGCTTAATAGGGTTAGGGTTGCCGCGCCGGCGGCGGAGATGGGTGTCCCGGCGTTCTACCGGTGGCTGGCGGAGAAGTACCCGATGGTGGTGGTGGACGTGGTGGAGGAGGAGCCCGTCGAGATCGAGGGCGTCAAGGTGCCCGTCGACACCTCCAAGCCCAACCCCAACAGCCTCGAGTTCGACAACCTCTACCTCGACATGAACGGGATTATACACCCCTGCTTCCACCCCGAGGACAGGGTACGTGCGCTCGCTTGCTCTGCTCTATCTCTAATTTTCCATCCCCCCTCGATATGGAGATGCGTTGGTTTGATTGGGCTCTTCGGTTTGGGTGCTTCCGAAGGCTGGGGTGTTTGGGTGAGGGATGGTGTAGCTGCGTAGGTACCTGATGTACTTGTGCTTGGATGATTGATGTACGAGGAGGAGCTAATGCAGAGAAGAGATTTGGTTTGGAGAAGCTAACTATTGGGATTATTAAATGTTGGAGAACGACTTTTGTAATTAAAATCGAGCTTCTAAATTGTCCCCAAACCATCTTGAGATGCCTGGAGGATGTCAAGTTTATTTTAGTTATGCTGTTCAACTAATTCAAATTTGATGCTGCAGTTCTATTGTCATTCTGCATTGCAAATTAATCTCTGAACAAGTGAATATGCCAATAACATTCAAGATTATTTTAGTTAGGAGGCCCTGCAGCCTGCAGACTATGTGCTGCTACTTTATCAACAGTCTTACTGTTTCCCGTTAATAATAATGCTTATTGCTCAATTGCTATTCACTCCTGCGTTGACTCTGATAATCTCTTTGCTGTTGGATTTCCTTGTCACAGCCCTCGCCAACAACTTTTGCCGAGGTTTTCCAGTGCATGTTTGATTACATCGATCGGCTCTTTGTCATGGTTCGCCCTCGGAAGCTTTTGTATATGGCCATCGGTATGCATTTGTCTCTGTTTTGGAGGGGAATTCTCTTGCTGTTCTTATATCTCGGCCTGTTCTAATGTTGCTTGAATTGATAGGGTTTTCATATGGTCATACATATATATGGATTACGGGTAGAAACTATGATTGCTCAGTATACTTAATTCTGTTCTTGTTAGTACTATCATGAAGAACATCTTATCTTATCATAATGCAACTCTGTATATGCTACATGATGCTCCCTCCTTCTCAAAATATAATCCATATAATCCTAAGTAAAATGTGTTAATTCAACCAAGTTTTTAGAAAAAAATAACATCTAGAGTAGAACAAATTACTACTATTAGTAGACACGCCATGAAAATCATGTTTTTGTAGCTATTTGTTTTCTGTTATAGATATTGATATTTTTCGTATGAACTCGTAAAACTTGACATGCTTTAATTTTTTTTGTAAGGAGGGAGAATTTCGTCCTGATGTATACACTCTCACGATAGTCGTAGTCCTCCTTTAGAATGAATTGGCCCTTGTCTGAAAAATGGCGACATAATTCCTGTACTTTTAAGCTTCCCTGTCATGGACTTATGTTAATTACATTTTTCTTTCATTTGGATTTTCCTACAATGGTCTACAGATGGTGTGGCTCCTCGCGCTAAGATGAACCAGCAGCGCTCTAGACGATTCAGAGCTGCAAAAGATGCAGCTGATGCGGTTAGTATTCTAGTGGAATTATCTTCCTATAGTCAGTGTATAACTGTAC
Organism: Poa pratensis; assembly: GCA_947311845.1. Classification (NCBI taxonomy): domain Eukaryota; kingdom Viridiplantae; phylum Streptophyta; class Magnoliopsida; order Poales; family Poaceae; genus Poa; species Poa pratensis. The sequence continues at coordinate 26,084,530 of CAMZMU010000027.1, forward strand.
AGTTGTGTCTATTGTTGTTTGTATATATTTGCAACCATCTATGATTGCACTCACCGGTACTGTCGTCCTATCTCCAGGCTTCTGAAGAAGAAAAGTTGCGTGAAGAGTTTGAGAGGGAAGGCAGAAAACTTCCTCCAAAACTGCAGTCGCAAACCTGTGACTCTAATGTTATTACTCCAGGGACAGAGTTTATGGCTGTTCTATCAGTTGCGTTGCAGTACTACATCCATCTCAGATTGAACTATGATCCTGGATGGAAACAGATTAAAGTAAGCATGGCTTTTTGATAATTTGACTTGCTACTGGGCATTACCTTTTGTTAGCATGTTTTAGGCATATCTTCTTATGGTTCAGAAACGTTATAGATTGGTATTGGAATAGACAATATATTCTGATTAAAATCTTCTGAAGGTTATTCTTTCTGATGCCAATGTTCCTGGTGAAGGGGAACACAAAGTTATGTCCTATATTCGTGGCCAAAGGAATCTCCCTGGATTTAACCCAAATACTAGACATTGCCTATATGGACTGGTAAGTTCTCTTTATGATTAATCTTTTATTTCTTGTTGGACAATATTTTATCTGTTATTTGTCTTGCTAATGTATAACGTATTCTCATAAATGCAGGATGCAGATCTTATCATGTTAGCTTTAGCAACACATGAAGTGCACTTCTCCATACTGAGAGAGGTTCTCTATTCTTCTCAAAATGCTGAAAATTTAAGCTTCTTACTGTACATACATATTGCCTTGTGCTAAGAAAAAGCAATTTGGTTTTAAATATTTTGCAGTGGTCTACATTACCTATTTTTTCTACCCTTTGAAATTTATAAGTTGTACCTTACTTTCAGAGCATTCTCTTTTTCTTGAACATTTTGTTTGTCATTGTGCCATGAAAGCTTATTTGCATACTTTTGTGTTTGCAGGTGGTTTTTACACCTGGGCAGCAGGATAAATGCTTCTTGTGTGGTCAAGTTGGACATCTAGCGGCAAAGTGTGAAGGAAAGGCAAAACGGAAAGCTGGGGAGTTTGATGAGAAGGGTGATGAAATTGTACCAAAGAAACCTTACCAGGTAATAATGATATATTTCTTTTGTTTGCAACATAGTAAGTGATGGGTTTATTCAGTGGACTTACCTTACTTTTGTTTCTTCACAGTTCTTGAATATATGGACCCTACGGGAATACATAAGTTACGAGTTCAAAATGCCAAATCCACCTTTCGAGATTGATCTTGAACGTATCATTGATGATTTCGTCTTCATGTGCTTTTTTGTTGGCAATGATTTTCTTCCACACATGCCTACACTAGAGATCCGTGAGGTTTGTTTCTATTTTGTAATTCGATGTTACTATGCAGCTATAAGTTAACAAGATACGTAGTGTTACTAGTTACCAAAGTGACGCTCTGTTTTACTCTTTGAAAGTTTGACATGTTCTCATTTTCTGTTTGTAGTTCACTCTCTTAAATTGTTGTTACACAGTGTTAACTTCCTTGTTTGTCTGCAGGGAGCTATTAATTTGCTAATGACTGTTTACAAGAAGGAATTTCCTTCAATGGGTGGCTATTTAACTGATGCATGCACGGTATTTAAATTTCATTTGTACAGGAGCTGATCCATGTGGCTTCTTTGTCAAATATCTACTTGATTTCAAACGACCCATACAGTTATTTCAGCAATAACATGTTATTTCTTCATGTTGTAGCCGGATCTGAATAGAGTTGAACACTTCATTCAAGCAGTTGGTTCGTACGAGGATAGCATATTTCAGAAAAGAGCTCATATGCACAAGGTAAACAATGACGACTAGCTTGATTTTGCTCTTAACTTCAATTTACCTGGCGTGTATATTGTGAAGAGCAATATACCAATATGACATGTCTTCTCTATGGATAATCTTGTGTGTTTTCTCATGTTGGCAAGTAGCAACTAATCTCCCTCTTTCTATAATTGTGTTCCTCGTATACTTCTGTATCAATTAGCTCAGTATATAGTTTGATATCTGCTTTGTAGTTTATTTTTTGTTTAAGCTGGAATATTATTAGATGCTCTTCATGCATGGCGAATATTATCGAGTCTATGAAAGTTTACAGAATAAGAAAAAAACTTTCCATTCAATGGTCTTCTATCCATATTTAGCATTGCAATTGAATTTATTGTCATGGAATTTTCATTTAGTGCATCACATTTTCTTGGACAATATGTGTGACTCTTGAGTCTTGAATGCAAATGTTTCCTGACCTACTTCTATACATTCGGTGGTCAATTGCTAAATTATTAGAAACTAGTAGTGTTTGTTTTTCAGTCAAATTTACACTTACACCGATGCTGTCTTGTAGCGTCAAGCTGAAAGAGTAAAACGTGATAAGGCCCAAGCAAAGCGAGGTGACGATCTGGATCCCCATGTCAGGAATGATCTTATTGTACCTGTTGCACGTTTCCAAGGATCTCGCCTTGCCTCTGGGTCTGTGGCTGCACCCTATGAACAGAATGGATCTCGTAAAGATAGTACAGAAAAGGGAAGTCGAGCTAAGAAATCACGCGTGTCAACGTCAGGTTCCAGCCTTTCTGCTGCTGTTGTTGAAGCTGAAATTGACCTCGAAGCACTGGTACTTCACTTAATCTTGTTTAAGAAGATATTGTATTTGTTCGAAGATATTTTTATGGTTTCATCTGAATCTTGCTGCAACTTCCACAGGAACGTGAAAACAAAGAAGAACTTAAATCAATGCTTAAAGATGCACTTCGTGAGAAATCAGATCTTTTTAATTCTGAAAATGCAGAGGAGGACAAGGTATATCTTATATCTTTGGTTATCTATGTGCAAATCTCGTTCTGCTGCTGTATTGGTTCTTTGTGGTTGTAAGTTCAACAATGCTCTGGCATATTGTCATGTGGTATTTTAAAAACACTGGTCACTGTATGCCATCACCCATCGGCGCTTAAGGTATGATTATATGAGTTATAATACATTAGTTGCTTTAGGGGCTAGGTAAGTCATCCCTTTAGAAGGAACACCACTTATCTCATTATCATTAAGCAATGAAATAATTACTAGTTGAATGCCCGTGCGTTGCCACGGGGTCTGAATAAAACGAAAAATAGTCTCACAATTCTTGTAAAAATAAAAAAATTAAGACGAAAGCTTAAATGGTTCAGCTAAACATAAACGTTGTTATATTATTTCTTGCATTTAGTTAAAACGAAAGTTGCACAGGGTTGCCACAGAGTCATAACTTAAACACGCGGAGAAAACAAAGGTGTCGTGGCAATGCAGATTTGTGAGACTATTTTTTAGACTATTTTTTTTCCTATTTAGACTCTGTGGCAACACATGGGTATTCAGCTAAGAATAAATATTTATGTTTTAGATCTTCTTACATTTAGTTAAGATGCAGATATAGTTGTGCTATGCTTTTGCTAAATTGAAAGGATAATAAAAGGACAAGGAGCACAATTGCTTAAGTTCTTATATCTTAGTCGCATAAAATTGTTATATTAAATGGAAGTGTCGTGTTTAATTTATGTCGGCAATCTACAGTGCTTTACACTCAACGAAAATATATATGAAAACTATAGATGATTATTGTTGAGCTGATGGCATCATCTTTAGTTTCTCCCTTTTTTATTTTAGTTGCTCTAGTATAACTTTGATTCTCATGCCCATCGAAGTGGGAGTCTCCCTATTGCTGACTTATATGACAACCGAAGTGGGAGTATCCCTCTTGGTGACTCACATGGAGCTAGTCTCCCTTTCGCTGACTCTCATCACCACCAAATTGGGAGGCTCCCGGTTGCTCACTTCGTGAGCACCAAAGTGGGAGTTTCCGTGTTGCGGACTCCCGTGGGAGTCTTCCTTTTACTGACTCTCGTGACCGCCGATTTAGATTCTCCCTCTTGCCGACTCTTGTGGGACTCTCCTTTCTGCTGATTCTGTGTGACCGTCGAAGTGGGAGTCTCTTGTTGCCGAATCCCATTGGAGTCTTCCTTTTCTTGACTCTCGTTACCACCGAAGTGGGAGTCTTTCTCTTCATGACTCTCGTTACCACTGAAGTGGGAGTCTTTCTTTTACTGACTCTCGTGACCACCAAAGTGGGGGTTTTCCATTTACTGACTCTCGTGACCACCAAAGTATGAATCTCCTCTCCTTTTGCTCACTCTTGTGGGAGTCATGTTTGTTTTAAGTACTGATGTACATCTGTAGTGTGCTAGTTTCCTGTTGGTGACTCACATGGGAGCTAATTTTCCTTTTGCTGACTCTCATGACCACCAAATTGGGAGGCCCCCTGTTGCTGACTTCGTGAGCACCAAAGTGGGAGTCTCCCTTCTACGGACTCCCACGGGAGTCTCCCTTCTACCAACTCTCATGACCTCTGAATTTAGATTCTTCCTATTGCCGACTCTCGTGGGACTCTCCTTTCTGTTGATTCTCTGTAACCGCCGAAGTGGGAGTCTCCTTGGGTCCGACTCCCATGGGAGTCTCCCTTTTCCTGACTATGCTGATCACCGAAGTGGGAGTCTTCCTTTTGCTGACTCTCGTGACCACCAAAGTGGGTGGTTTTCCTGTTACTGACTCTCGTGACCACCAAAGTGTGAGTCTCCTCTCATCTTGCTAACTCCTCCTCTCCTTTTGGTCAATCCCGTGGGAGTCATATTCCGGAACATTGTAGAGTTACAGGACGAAAACCGAGTAGACACGGCCTATATACCGGAACCTTCCACATGGTTCTAGACTATTCCGGAACATTCTAGAGTAACATGAGGAAAAAATAAATACGTACGACTTATGGGTGGCAATTCGTCCGTAAATAACAAAAAGCGAACGGGTACGACTTATGTGTGGCAAGGGTGGATAATTTCTGCGAGAGCGAAGGGCAAAAACAAATACGTACGACTTATGGGTGGCAATTCGTCCGTAAATAACAAAAAGCGAACGGGTACGACTTATGGGTGGCAAGGGTGGGTAATTTCTGTGAGCACGAGGGGCAAATCCAAAAGGATGTATTTTGGAACATTCTAGAGTCATTTTTCTAGAGTCATTTTTTTGAACATTCTAGAGCCATCTTCCACGAGGTTCTATAATATTTTGGAACATTCTAGAGTCATATTTTGGAACATTCTAGAGCCACCTTCCACAAGCTTCTAGAATAATTTGGAACATTCTAGAATCATATTTTGGAACATTCTAGAGTCACCTTCCACGAGGTTCTTAGAACAATTTAGTCATTCTTTGGAACATTCTAGAGACACCTTCCACGAGATTCTAGAATATATTTTGGAACATTCTAGAGCCCCTTCCACGAGGTTGTAGAATATTTTGAAACATTCTAGAGGCATATTTTGGAACATTCTAGAGTGCGCGTGGAAAAGTCAAAAGGACGGAACACAAGGGGTTATCTGCAAATGTGTAATGTGGGTGTTACTGTCCGTTAGATATAAATCGAACGATCCTGGATGAAAGATGGCAGGCACACCATCATCACCAACTGTGGTTTTTATAGGAGTAGAGAATAGGTTACTGTAAGTCCTGTTAGGCGGATAGATCAGGTTGACTGCGCTGTCCTTGGTCTTTAGACCTTTACCAACCGCTTCATATGACACTGAGTTATTGAAGATTTTTGAGACTACAGGTTTAATGAAAGCACACTCTCTCAGGGATTACGCCCTGCGAGGGGCTAGTGCCCCATCTCTCTTCTTTGGAACTTTTGGTGTGTTGCACGCAGCACTTAGTTACCGAAGATATTTGGGTCTACATGAATTGAAAATATACTTCTATTTTTGGGCCCTATGAAGCTCTAATTTTTGTATAGTGTTTACTGGTTGAAAAACTTTTAAGTGATTACCTTATTTGTTAATATTCAGATAAAGCTCGGAGAACCTGGATGGAGGGAAAGGTACTACGAAGAAAAGTTTGGGGCAAGAACACCTGAGCAAATTGAAGAAATACGCAGAGATGTTGTAAGTATTGTGGAAGTGCCTAATTTACCACATTCATGATTCATTAATGACGCCAGAGACTGTTGCCATTATTACTCTATTTGTGCCAACGTTTATAGAAAATGTCTCGCTGTTTGAAAAAATATTTCTCCCATAATCGTGTATGATCTTTTATGATGTGCTATATTCTCCTTTAGGTTCTCAAATATACTGAAGGTTTGTGTTGGGTAATGCACTACTATTATGAAGGTGTCTGCTCATGGCAATGGTAAGCTTGTCGTAATTGGCAAATATAATTACACAATTTTATTTGTAGCACAATTGCTGATAATTCTTATATCATTCTCTATCCATCCCACCGACACCCGTTTGTTTCTAATTTCTCCTTATCATATGTAGGTTTTACCCTTACCACTATGCCCCTTTTGCTTCGGATTTAAAAGGTTTAGGCCAGCTTAATATAACTTTCGAACTTGGGTCACCATTCAAACCTTTCGATCAGCTTATGGGAGTTTTCCCAGCAGCAAGGTGAATATATATTTCCTTCTTCAATCTTATAGTTCCTTAATATGGTGTATTTATTGATGGGTTGTTTCACTATATTTCAGCTCGCATGCACTCCCTCTGCAGTATCGCCAATTGATGTCTGATCCAAGTTCGCCTATAATTGATTTTTATCCGATCGGTATGCTGATTTTGCAATCACGGATTTATCACATTCTCCTACAACCTTAAGCCAATTATAATCCGTCTTCACATGTTACTCTGCAGATTTTGAAGTAGATATGAATGGAAAGAGGTTTTCTTGGCAGGTGCGTTGATTTTAGTGAGCATACTTTGTATATCATATGTCTGCCATGATTAAATAAAATCCATACTGTGCAGGGCATAGCGAAACTGCCCTTTATCGATGAAGCTAGGTTGCTGTCTGAGATTAAAAAAGTCGAGCATACTTTGACGGTATGAAACAGTTTATCATGGGCGTATTTGTTTGTCATATGGAATAGGAAACCTTGTTCTAAGTTCATCATCATTTTCCTCGTCTTTTGTGTAGCCTGAGGAAGCAAGGCGAAACAGTACCATGTACAATATGCTTTTCGTGAATGGCTCCCATCCAATTTCGCCTTATATCTACTCTCTCAGCAGCAAATTCGGACATCTATCTGATAATGAGCGAAATGAGATTAAAGAACAGCTCGATCCTTCTGCTAGGTAGCTATCTCTACCAGGATTCTTGATTGTCTGTAGACCTTTTTTTTTTGCTCAAGCGTAGTAGTGATATTTGCACTGATTTACCGAAACACGCTGCTTGTTAGGGCCTTTGGGTAAAAGTGAACATGAGTAAACTGCCATCTTATAATATACTAGTAACAAACAAGCACCTCTTGCATGAGCTAGTACTAAAACTTAGCTGCTCTTGCTTATTTTGTGCAGCGGAGGAATGAATGGTTACATCTCACTTTGTGGTGGGGATCCAAGCCCGCCTGTCTTCAGATCACCTGTGGATGGACTGGAGGATATTATGGACAATCAAGTGATGTAAGTTCATTCTTTGCTGTATTATTTATATAATATATTGGCACTTTAGTTTTTTTTTGGGAATATTGGCAATTTAGTTCAAGATTATGACATTCGCCTTCATTAGATGTTCAATTTACAAGCTTCCAGATCCTCAGAAGCACATAGCACGCCCACCTGTTGGTGTTATCATACCCAAGAAGGTACAGTATGATTCTAGTGTAACAGCAATCATTCCACTTGGGACGTGTCCATGGTTAACAGCCTTATTGTTTAATGTACTCTGAAGATTGTTGAAGCTAGTGACCTGAAACCACCACCTGCTCTGTGGCATGAGGGCAGTGGCAGGAGGCCTTTTGATAATAATAATAATAATAATAATAACAACAACAGGAGGCATAATGATAACAGCAGCAGGTAGTGTATGAGCTCTTTGCCTTATTTGCGTATCCTTGCTTCCACATTGCAGATCATAACCTACTTGTGAAATGTTTCAGGCAAAACCCTGCAGGAGCGATACATGGCCGCCAACTTGGAGAGGCTGCCCACCGACTAGTTGTGAACAGTTTGAACGTTCGCGGTGGTGGGCAGTACGCTCCGGCTAGGCCATATCAAACTATAATGAATGGTATGCATTATCCAAATGGAATGCCACCAAGGATGGATCAGCCTTCTGGGCGTCCTGGTTGGCATGTTCCTAGCGATATACCCAGTGGCCAGGGACCGCCCTATGCATTGCCATCAGGTCAGCATACAAGAGATAATCGCGGAAGACAACAACCTTATACAAGAGATAGCCACAACGATTCGAGAGGACACCACCAGAATAATAGCCATGCATATTCATCACATCCTGCTCCTCCATCATCGGGTTATGGACGATATGGGCAACGACCATCATACGCTGGGGGGTATAGTGGGGCCTACCAGGCTGCACCATGTGCAGCTGGTCAGCAGTGGCAGCAGCAGCAACCTCATAGTTCCTATTCTGGAGGTGGGGCGCCTCCTGCAAGGCCTAATTCACGACCACAGCAGTCTCAAAACCGCTATGGCACCTTAGATAGGAATTCAAACAGGAGACCACCAGGTCAGGGCCGCTACTAGGCCCGCTTCCTCTTTGGTTCTAGCCCTGGTTTTGCTATTACTAACTAGAACTTACTTTGGAGCTAAATCAGGTATAAGAATAGACACATCATTTGCAAAGTCTGGTGATCTTCAAGCCTCTTGGTTTTGGCATAAAAAGTACCAAGGGGCAAATGTTGTATACTTCTAGCAATTATCGCCAGACCAACAGAAAGTGGAGTAGACACTGTATTTGCAAAATCTGGCGATCTTCAAGCTTCTTCGCCGTGGCAGCAAAAAATCTAAGGGGCCAGTGTTGTATACTAGCAATTGTTGTAGTTCTCTGCGATAGAGAAGCTGCCCTAAGTTTTGTATTGTAGAGATAATGTATGTATCTGGATTCATTCAATTGTGACGATGGATAATGAGATATATACAAAAGTTCTTTCTTTGTGTTTCATCAGTTGATGTGTGCTTTTTCACTTATAAACTACTCCCTTCGTAAGACGTTTTGGTTTGGTAGGCTAGCACAGACAGCGCAAACACTCTCGTTCCCCTCACTACCGTCCTTGCTCGCGCAGAGGCGACTCCTCCTGGTTCTAACACACCCACCCTGATGATCTAGACGAGAAGAAGAGAAAGAAGACTTCCGTGTTGAGTTTGCCCGTGTGGCGTCTGGCGACATGCCGTCTCCTACCTCCTGATCTTCCTTTTCCGATTCTTCCCCAATTTAGATCCACTCTCTGATTCAGCTCCACAACTATCTCTCTACCCCTTGATCTATCTCTGCCACTCAATCGTTTTCCAGTTCATCTGGCTTTCCCAGCGACTCCAAAAAAATCCCCAAAACAGAGAGAAGCTCTGATACGCAATTAGTTCGTGCTCCGTCGCTTTTCCTCCCGCCGGTGATCTTGTGTCGCCGTGGCCAGACCTTTTCCGCCTCGTTCTCTACTAATTTTATCACTCGGCTAGTCAGCTTTGCAAAATCTCCAAAGCTTTTGACCTCCGAATCTTCTAGAGGCAAGAGGAGAGCCCTGCTCCCAGCCCTTCCCTCAGGAACCTAGCCCTTGTAGATCTGCCGTTGTGCATGTTTTGGGTCGGACGGGAAGAAGAAGTAGAGTAATTGTTGCATGTTATCTGCCATCGGCCAAGTTTCCAATTAGTGCTTGACCTATTTTGTAGTACTACTGCAGCAGGACATTGGAAATAGCACAGGAAGCGTGGAACCATGAGGGCCCTAGGCTGGAACTGCCAAGGCATGGGCAAGAGTCTGGCCAGTAGCAAGATGGTCCATCTTGCCCGACTGATTCACTATACAAAAGCACAGGTAATTTTCATTTCTGAAATTAAATCATCTAGAATCAAACCTGCTGATCTTATTGCTAGGTTTAGTATGTCTCATAGTATTGTAGTGCACTCGCGGCGTCGATCCGGAGGTCTTTGGCTGATGTGGAATGACGACATCGACATCTCTGTGCACTAATCTCATTTGGAATCAGATCTCCACTTTTGTGTATGATAATGGAAACCTTCCTATGCTATGTATGGGTGACATGAATGACCTTTTGTATGATATGGATAAGAGCATCCCGATTACTAATCGTTCTCGCATGAATGCTTTTCAATCTCTGGTTAAATCTTGTGGTCTTTTTGATTTGGGTTTTAGTGGTCTGGCTTACACGTGGGCAAACAAACGTTTCTCTTCTAAACCCATTTATGAAAGACTTGATCGCTGTCTTGTTAATGTTGATTGGTGTCTCAATTCCCTATTGCTAATGTTTACAACTTGCCTCTCATGCATACTATTAGTGACCATGCTCCTATTCTCCTTTCAACCGATGGTACCGTCTCTAGAATAAAACGTACTTTCAAATTTGAAAATTGGTGGCTCAAGGAGAATGATTTTAACAAACACGCTAAGGAAACCTGGTCAAAATCAATTCGCAAATCTTTTAGCCAAAGAACTAACCATTTGGCGCAAGCCCTAAGAGTTTGGTGCAGGAAAAAGAAACCTCTACAGCAGGAGCTAAATGAACTGGAGGATCAAATAAAACAGATTCAAGACAAGCCGTTGGTAGACCAAGATCACACACTGGAAAGCTCTCTTGTTGCAAGGTATGAGGAAAACTTAACCAAACTCACTGAATCCTATATGCAGAGAGCAAAAAAGAATTGGGTTAAAGATGGAGACAGGAACACAGCCTACTTCCATAGGGCTATTCTCAAGCGAAGAAGGAGGAATATGATAGTCTCGGTCAAGGATGAAAATAATATTATACAATACATGCCGAAACAAATCAGCAACACCTTTGTAAACTACTTTAGACATATTTTTGCTTCTACTAACATCAATAATGGCAGGCCTTATATACACGCACAGTTGCCTACAGATAGTGTTGATTTCACCTATACGGTGCCAACAAAGCAGGAACTATGGAACACTCTAAAGGACATGAAAAAGAATGCATCCCCAGGACCGGATGGATTTAATGTGGAATTTTATCTTGCAACATGGAGCTGGATAGGAGACGACGTCGCAAATCTGGTAAACACCTTCTATCACTCTGGAGTTATGCCTCAGCACATTAATGATACTCATATTGTCCTAATTCCGAAGAAACTAGCTGCTTTAGTGCCTGCAGATTATAGACCGATCAGTCTATGTAATGTAGTCTATAAACTTATTGCCAAAACCATTGCTAATAGACTCAAGCCTCACCTTCCTGACTACATTAATCCTTCCCAACAAGCTTTTATTGAAGGGCGCCGTATAAGCAACAATATCATCATTGCCCAAGAAATTGCTCACTCTTTTAACCTAAGTTCTTGGAAACATCAAGCTTTCATGCTAAAAATTGATCTTGCTAAAGCGTTTGACCGAGTAGAATGGAACTTTATTGTTACTGCCCTGTCACGTAAAGGGTTGCATGGTCACTTCATAAATTTGATCTTCGCGTGCATTTCATCTCCCACCTTTTCCGTTGTCATTAATGGGCAATCTTTCGCGAGATTCCGCAGCGACAGAGGTATACGACAAGGTTGTCCTCTCTCGCCGTACCTTTTTGTTTTTACAATTAATGAACTGTCGCTAGCCCTAGAAGATGCCATGGTCAATAACTGTCTCCAAGGTGTGGTGTTAGGTCCAAATTGCCCCCGCATTCATTCTTTACTCTTTGCCGACGATCTACTCATCTGTGGCGAGGCTACCATCCGAGAAGCAACAAAATGAAGCAAATCCTCAACTCCTTTTGTGCAATTTCAGGACAAACACCAAACTGGTCCAAATCTGGTATCCTTTTTAGTAAACATGTCCAGCCTATAGAAATGACTGCCATCAAAACAATTTTCCCGGTTTAGGAAATGGATGCATCTTTCATTCATCTAGGGCACCCTCTCATTCTCCCAGCAAAAGATAGAGCCTCAGCCTATAACTTTGTGTTTGATAAATTTAAATCTAAATTGAGCACTTACAAAGCAGACAAGTTGTCGCATGCTGCACGTCTTGAACTTATCAAATCCGTCTTCTCCTCAATTCTAGTTTATTATAAACATCCTTTTTTCGAAGAAATTTATTTCAAAACTCACGGCCATTATAAGAACCTTCTGGTGGTCTGGAATTAGAGAAGATCCTACCTCCCGTAGCATGTGCCTCAAAGCATGGAAAGATATCTCTACACCAAAAAAAGAAGGCGGGCTAGGAATCAGGAACCTCCAAGCTGTTAATCAGAGCCTTATCCTCATGTCAGCGTGGCGAATCGCCCAAAACCCCACTGATCATCTACACTTGGTCCTAAAAGCTAAATACTTTTCGAATTCTTCCATCTGGAGGGCCACCTCAAACACACCCAAATCTGCTTTCTGGACTTCAATTCTGAAAGTACTCCCAGTTCTTAAAGAGCATGTATTCTACCAACTATCCCAAGGCAACCTCTCCATTTGGAACACACCGTGGTATCCCTCTTGGCCCACTATCTATGAGGATTTAATCATTCAGCCCACAGGCTTCAAATACCCGGCTCTTGTGAAAGATCTATGGCTACCCAACAAAAAAGAATGGAATGAAGAGCTTATTGACTTATTGTTCATCCCAACTGCAGCTCTCTCTATAAAACAAACGCCAATTATAAACGCGGATGAACAAGATTTTCTATGTTGGAAGCTAACCCAAAATGGAAAATGCAGTGCAAAATAGGCATATCATGCATGTTTACAGGTTATGTATGACCAAGGGCAGGAACAAAGGTCGACACCACCCTCTCCAGAAGCCATTCAGTTGCTGAATCAAGTCTGGAAAAGCAAAGAGATCATTCCAAGAATACAAACTTTCGCGTGGCGTTTCCTTCGGAAGCTCTTCCAACAGGAGCTAAAGCAGGTCGATTCTCAAAGCACATAAGCAAGGTATGCTGCAGATGTGGAACACAAGAAGATGAGGTACATCTCTTCTTTACCTGCCCCTTTGTAAAATCTGCTTGGTTTATTGCCCCTTGGTATATAAAAACTGAAATCATTGTGCAAAATTGCACTACATTAGCACAAATTATCCTGGCTTTACTAACATGAACCACCCATATGCTACTCTACCAAACATTTTCACTTATATGTGGTGCCTCTGGAAGTCCAGGAATGACTTTCTATTCCAGAGAAAAAATGGAGAGCCGTATCAGATTTTTATTAATGCTCAAGCTCTACTGAACAATCTAGAAGTGCATAATCCTATCTCTCATAATACACAGGGAAGCAACCAAAAGCACATACAGATACCCATGGACAACTCGGCGACTCTGGTGCAAGGCACCACAATTACACCTGACAAAATTTTGCATGGAGTTCTTGTTTTTACAGATGCATCGTGGAAAAGCAGGAACATCTCAGTGTTGGACGACAGGGAAATGACAGGAATAGGGATTCACATCCAAGATGAATCTGTTGACAGGAAGTGGAACATCATGATACAGGCATCTACAAAGCAGGAACAATCAGCTTTCCAAGCAGAAGCAAGAGCCCTACTTCTGGCGGCAAAAATCACACAGATACTACACATCAGTACACCCACATTTCTAACAGATAATCAGGTTCTTGCCAAAACAGCAGCAGGAAGGAAGCTTGATCATTCACTTCTGCATTGGAGTGCAAGATCTCACTTGGCAGATTACATTCAAGCTACTACAAATTCTTCGCCACAGGTTTTTCACATATCTAGAGAAATTAACAAAGTAGCTCACAATTGTGCAACACAAGTGCTTAGGCGTAGCCTAAATCAGCCTATCTTCAGATGTTCAAGTTCAGCTCACTCCCGAGATGACTGTCTCATATTGTCTATTTTACAACATGTACATCTCCAAGACTTTGTAATACTTGCTGCCTGGTGCAGTTGAGCTGAATGAAATTAGGCGCCTTTGGCGCCATTGTTTGTTCAAAAAAAAAAAAAAAACACACCCACCCTTGCTTCCCAGTACCCTAGTGCAATTAAACTATATCACCATAATGCCGATGACATATTGCTTCTAAAATTGCATTTGAAAGTATGCCAAAACATTATTGAACTTACAACCACAAAGAACTGATACAGCAGCAGCACAAAATACAGAATCTGGCGGCAACAAACATGCAGCTATCTTAATTTGATAACTATTATACATAAAATAGTCATGGGCAACCGGCAAGCCGTGCATTGGTAGGAAACAACAGCAATACTGATAAAACAGCCTCTTAGTTTGACAATATTTTTACATAACGCCGATGTAGGCAAAGCGCAACACTGAAACTACAACCATCACAGAATCACATGATTCCGTTGCAATAACCTGAGACATCACTCAGAGGTTTATGACGGCAATGCCAGGGTGAAGATGATATGTAACGGGCGTAATCTTGATCCAAGTACTCCACGAGATCAACGTCTCTGTCAGGATCGAAACACCTGTAGTCAACATCAAGTGTGGCTGGGCAATCCCAGTCTTTGCTGATTCCATCCATCTCGAAATACTGTCCGCCACCGAAGTTCTCGAAATTATCCGGATGATCAATTATATAGTGTTTAGTCAGACAAGAATGGCAGCAATCTGCATTTTGTAGGAGCAAGATCAGAAAGATGATTCATCTAAGGAATATAGGACATCAAAAAAAGTTGCAAACATGTCAACAGTCTGCATGTCAGGCCAGAGGAAGGTGATCTGAAAGTTCAAATGAAACAGACAGCAGGAGCTTTCAGCGCTAAGGTTAATAGATGTTTTCATATCATGTGTTGATGTAAACCGAGGCAGCCAAACCACCAATCAACTAGTCATAAAACTTCATAATAATAATAATAATAATAATAAAGGTGGTTAGTCAATTTTTTTTTGAACAAGGAGAAGTACCCCGAAGGGTCCAGACTGCATTTCTCGGTGGAGTTACATATTACATCAAGGACCTCAAAGTAAAAGAAAATTACAACCAAGTCCCTGGACTTTAAAAAAGGACCTTGCCTAAAGAAATAGGAATGCAATCAGATCCTTCACCACCGGAATCGAGCAACTCGACGCAGCGGCCGTCGACGCCATCGCCGGGGACGAGACCACTTGGAGACGGTGCGACGCTGGAAGCCGCGGCGGAGCTGAGGAAGGGCCTCCGCAGTGGCACTCTGGCCTGGAGGTTGAAGACGCCATGGCGAAGAAATCGCCACAGCACGGAGTAGCTCCTTGTGCCAGGAATAACAGCAGCGGAAAGACGCCGCCGTTGATGAACTCCGTAGATCGCAGTCAGATCTCCTCGTGGAAATCCAGAGCGAAATTGCCTATCCATCTTCCCGCAACCACTGCGGCATAGAAAGACAATTGCTTCCGCTCCAGAAAATCCAGCAAACCTAGCTTCCCACCAACGAACAAGACGAAGCAATCCGTCGTCAAACACTGGACTCTTGCCACAATCCAGTGGAGACAGATCAAAGCAGAAGCAGCAGAAAACTAGGGATTCGGCCTTATGAAAGCTGGAAAATCTTCTTTTCACCGTGCACTCCGACCTCCGGAGCACCAAATCCAGAAGAAGAAGAACCCGAGTCCAGGACTGGCCAGAGAGTCCCAGATCGATGCTTCCTTTGTGTACCTTATTGGGAGAGATGCGAGGCTTCGTCAACGTCGCTTGCAGCACCGCCTGCCACCGGCGAACTGCAGCTAGGAAGAAGAAGACCACGGCGCAGCGGATCTGGCCGCCGAGATCCGCCGACCTACTCTCAAACGCCATAGAGGCAAACGAAGAAAAGCAGCTACAACTAAACCTATAGCTAGTATGTACAAGCCAGGCAACGCATCCAGGCCCACGCCGAGCAGCAGCGCTGCCGGAGAGAAGCAAGGAGCGCTCCGGCGGTGGAGGAAAAGTCGAGAACGACTCTCAAAACACTGTTTGGGAGCTCTCCCCTTTGGTGTGTTGTCCGCATGTATTTTCTTCTAGTCTAGGTGGTTAGTCATTAGTAGTGCTTTGTATAACACAAAACCAACCATGAGTTTATCAGATGTCACGGATAGCACTTAATTCCAGTAATGAACAGTGAAAAGCAATTGGAGGTCAAGAGCATACCAACTTCACTTGATGAGGGCTGTACGGTACAGCACAAGGTGATGTCCTCTTCGGAAAATTCAGAGCCAGACGGAGGAAGTGCTTCAGCAAAGAAAAACCCGGGAGCTTCTCTACTAGCACAACAAGGATCCTTTGGCCACGCCATGAAATTGACATGGAAAGATTTGTCCCTATCATATTCATCCTTCAGGGTTCCTAGGCCATAGATGGTATGAAGCTGGTAATGTGCGGCAGTTTGCTTAGCATACTTGGATAACGCCGCATCTGCAATTTCAACCCATCGTTTGTACCATCTTTCGAGAGTTTTCCTTCTTCTAGCGATGATTTGAAAGGCCTCATCGCACCACTCCTGAAGAGGAGGGTGTGGCAGCTCATCTGGTACCGGGGAAGGCAGCAACATACCGGAGAGGCACATAATGTCTGCTGATGAAAGCCTGCGCTTGTTCTTGAGCAGCGAGACGGTTTCACGTTCCACAGAGCGCATTACTGAAGAGGCGAAGAGCGCAAGGGCATCAGGTTTCGGATGTCGCGCCGCCGTGGCGGCCGCCTGAAAGGCGGCTTCCGCCTCCGATTCGGCCGGGCAGAACAACGACGGTGCAGCACCGCGTGCGGAGGCAACGGCGGCACGAAGGTCGGCCCGGGAGAGACTGAGGTGCCAAAGGGCGTCCTCGTCGGAGAGGCCAGGACAGTGATGGCGAAGGGAGGCGACCAATCCATCGAGAGAGCGCTGGACAATGCGGGTTATGGCTGTGTTGTTGATGACGTTGACATCGATCAGGTAGACGGGGCGGAGGGGAAACGCGGCGGAGTACCAGATGGAGTTGAGGAGGATGTTGTGGACGGGGTGGAGAGGCCCGTAGCAGTGGCCGGCGATGAGGAGGCCGCGCGCAAGGGTAGTGTTGACTGTTGAGGTCGGCGGTGGGCAGGCGGGAGATGGCGTCGAGGTAGTAGCCGCGGATCGGCCGCGAATGTCTAGAGTCCACCGCGGCTCACCCTCTGCCCCCTCGATTGACAATTGACTCGGCTTCGAGAGAGGCATCCTGCGGGCATTTGGCACCTCCTCCGCCGTAGCGCGCGCCTCCGCCTCCTCCTTAGCGCGCCGGCGGTTACGCATCTTCATCTACGTCAGTGACTCGGTGTGTTGCGGGCCTTGCGAAGGAACGAAATAGCCTACGAATGACCAATTCTCAAGCATTAGGTTGGGCTAAACCACAAATTTATTAAATTCCATGCGAGTTCAATAGGATAAGTTTGAAGCTCACTTCATTAAACAACCAAATAGTATGGTTGCGGTTTGTTCTTATAATCTTCATCAAGTGGACTAATAATTTATCACAAAAAATATCATTAGCCTGGGATCGAGTCCATTATATCATGTACTCCGGACATGATATTTTAACTTATGAAGCATATGCATACAATATTTTGTTGCGTAAAAATAATTTTTTGAAGCTTGATAAATTCAAATTTTAGAAAAATTTCAACTCTTCCAAATCTTTAAATTTTTGTTATTTTGTGTAGCCTAAAATATATAATATTTTTGTTTGAGATTTTTCACGTTGCTAGAATAGAACGTTGTCTACATACATGAATATTTTGGATTTTTTAAACTTAAAGATGTGAATTTTAATTTTAAAAAATAAAGGGCTTCATGGAGCTCAGTCAATGTGTATGCAGCAGCTACGCTTGGCAGAGCGGGGTTCCACGCACACGTCGAAGCCTTCTTCTCAAAGCATGACGACGGCATCACTTTCAGTGGCATTTTCACCCTGGAGGAATTGCTGATACTCGACGAGGAGAGGTTGATGATCTTAGCGAACCCGGTGGTGCCTAGCAAAACAGAGGTGAATCCATTGGGGCATGATCTTCCAGAGGATATGACTCATATATGGGATCTTTTGAGTCCCTTTTACACAAGGAAGGGTGATGATGGTCACGATGAGCTTCCACTGCACTTTGAAGACCCGAGGAGCGAGGTGCTTGAGGTTTAGCCTGCCGATGCCACAACCAAAGCATTCAGGGAACTAATTCGTTGTTGCCTCGGTCTAGCCTCCTGCATGGCTAGAACAATTTTTAGCAAGGGAGTCTACTCTATTACGAAAAGGTTCGGCACCAGAGCAGATCAAAGGGCTCCTCAGTTAGTGCGATTAGGGGGGTTGCAAACTACAAGGACAACCCTTCTAAGTTGCCACCCAATGCATTTGGGTGCTTGGGGGTAGAGAGACATGTCCTCGAGCATAGGGGTGACTACTCTCGGTTGGTCGACCTTGACGAGTTAGAGCTTCTAACCGCTGACGAGTATGAGGAGCTGGCCCACCCCCACCCCACCCCATCCTCAACTTTTTGATTTGCAGTCATCCACGTGGGAAGTAAGTGCTAACTTCCGGTTTTCATCTTTGCATGGCCTGAATGTTCATTCTTATATGTGCATGGTCCGAAGTTAATATTATTCATGCCTTCCTTTCATGTACGCAAGCATTCTATCAGCTTACAAAGCTACAACTAAGAACGATACACAAGCATTCTTTATAATTTATCCTTTTATACTAAACATTTTTACTTCGTCGTAATGAAATTTGTAACCAAACATATGTCGCTTCCTATTGATACACTGTCGGGGGAATAATTAACCCGCGACTTATTCAAAGCCAAAACAACGGCTTCATCCTCATGATCACGCTATTATTGGGCCACGTAAAGATGGGCTGACCTAGGATCGCAGCCTACCAAAGGAAGGCTCCAGAAGGTCGGCGTTAACTTGCCTTGGAAGATAAGAAGACAATCGGCTTCGTGTAGAACTCTTGTAACCTGACGAGTCTCTGTGTATATAAAGAGGACTCGCATGACCTAAAAAGGCTCAAGCCCTTAAACCCTAGTTCATATGGCGAGTACCGAGATCGGATCGCCTCCATTGTAACACATCATATATCATATCAATACCAATCTAGGATAGGCAGGAAGTAGGTCTTTACCTCACACTGAGGGGCCGAACCTGGGTAAATCTGTGTTGATCTTTGTTCCTATGATCCCAAGATCGAAGATGATTGACTCGCGTAATCCCACACCTACGAAGTCATCCATGACATCTGACGTGACAAACACACGACAGTTGGCGCCCACCGTGGGGCCTGCGGTCAAGAGCGTCACGTTTCACGCAGGATCGATGAAAGGAGCTGAAGATCTTGCCGTCGGTCGCATCATCGCGGTCGATGGCATACCTCTTGTTGACGATTCAAGCTGGGGGCCGGAAGCTGATTACCTAGAGACCGGCCACATCATCCCGTTTGGATCTATCAACGTCTTCGTCGGTTTCATCGGTGGCAGTCTGTTAGCTCAGTCCAAGAAGGCGACTCAGCAGGAGAAGTCGCCGATGACGGAGAAGAGTCCGTGGAGAGCATGGACTCGCAAGGATTTGGGTCCATCATACCCGCCCTTGAAGAAAGCTACTGGGACTACGCACCAGGAATCACCTTAATGCCAGATCAAGGGGTGGCACAAGTTGGAGTTTATATGGCCGGAGAGGCAAGTACATCAGGAACCACAGGAGAGGCCGAAAGATCGGCACCCCCCGGCAACCCGCTGCTTATCTCGGTGTCAGCCGCAAACGCCGCCGTCCGTGCAATAGAAATTGAGGCCGCAAGGGCCGAGCTCCTGTACGAGGTTCGGAGGATGGAAGAAGAGCGCCACAGACTCAACCAGGTGAACCAAGGAATCCAACAGGAAAGACAGAGAATAGCCGCGCTTACCGCGACTCAAAGACAAGTTGACTCGCAGGTACAGGCGCGGGCGACTCAACCAATGGTAGAATTCCCACCCACTCCAGCTGCTGGAGCGGAAGTCCAACCAGTCGCAAGAAGATTGGTACCAAAAACTGACCAAGAAGCCTAGCAACTGCCATCGCAACAACCAAGGAGTTTTCACACCCCACAAGGCCACTACCAAAACCCTGTCGATAACATGTATGTTGCGGCTAATATCTTGACACAGATGGTACCAACAGGCAACGACCCGGTTAACACGGAAGCACGGCATGCGATACAGATGTTGAGCACTGCTGTCTTACAACAGGCCAACAGAGCAGAGGCCGAAGGGCAGCTGCCCACCGTACCGGCCAACCACAGGATTGCAGCCGAGAGAAGCTTCCAAAGCAGGCCACCAGAAAATATATCAAGAGTCGCACAAAGGCAGGAATAACAAGCCGCAGAAGCACAGGCTATCATGCCAACGATGCAGACGCGGCCCGTGGAAGTTAACAACCCCATGGGCACATCCACAACACTGTCCTCGCGACTCAAGGGCCCGGCGTGCTTCACTGAAAAGATCAGATTGGAACCTTTCCCTGAAGATTTCAAAGGACCGTGCAAGGTGGCAAACTACAACGCCAGCATGGATCCTGCCACCTGGCTAAACAATTACGAGATGGGGATGAGTATTTTAAACGCCTCAGAAGAGATATGCGCAAGGTACCTCAACATGATGTTGGAAGGCGCGGCTCACATATGGCTACAGAATCTGCCCCCCAACTCTATAAATACCTGGAAAGAGCTGAAAGATGCTTTCGGCAAAAACTTCCAAGGAACCTGCAAGCGACTCTGCAATATAGAAGATCTCGAGCGTTGTGTTCAGAGGGAAGGGGAGTCAAGCCGCCACTGGATGAGAAGGGTGGAGGAAATAATACACTCCTCAGATAATATACCGCCAAGCTCAGCCGTCCTGGTCATGGAGAAAAATTGCAAGTTCGAGCTGCTGATCCATAAACTGGGCCGCATGAAGGATAAAGTCAAGAGCCTCAGCGAGGTAATGGCTGCGACTAACAAATACACCGGCTCGGACAAAACCAGAGATGCGTCAGATGGAGAAGAGGAGGAAGTTGCTGTCAAGGAAAGAAAAATATCAGCAGACCTCAACAGCAACAAACCAGCCACAACAATGCGAGTCAAAACAAGCGCAAGAGTGAAGAAGGAAACTCTGGGCTCGTCGCCAACACGCGTGGAGGATTTAGAGGCCAACGAGGAAGGGGCCGAGGAAGCGGCTCTCGTCCAATTAATATGGAAGAAGTTTTCAGCCGGCCGTTCGATCTTCACACAGGAGGTGACGGGCGGCCAGCAGACCATACCAAGGCGCAATGCAACTACTACTACAAGAAGTGGAAAGAGGAAAGCCAACACAACAAGGGAAACCACCATGAAGGAAACCCTGGTGCGGCTCATGGTTCAGGCGCCGGGCAGCACAATGCGAGTAACCGCAAGCAAGCGGGGCAGTACCACACAATAGTTATCAACATCTCCAAGAGAGAGGAGAAATTAAGCCGCAGAAGCCAGCAAGTGAACGCTGTAATACCAGCAACCCCCAACTGGCTAAAGTGGTCGGTGTCGCAGCAGTGGAACATGGGGTTCCCCTAGTACTGCCAAAGTGGGTCCACCCCATGTGGGCCCAAGATGAAGATGGACAAGACCAAGACTCAAGTCAAGCTGGCGGGTTCACCGTCAAGACACGCAAGGCCTACATCGACAAAGGGCTCCGGTCCTGGGGACCTTCCGGGTCCCCGAACCAAGCAAGAAGGCCAGGAAGGACCCGAGAGCCCGAGTTCCCGGCAGGAGGCCAGGCTCCCTCTCGGGTACTTCCCCACGTCCCGTGGATAAGCACTCCACCTCACCGGAAGACTTGGGAAGCAAGGCGAAGGCAGCGCGGGCGGGAAGCACGTCCCGTGGTGGTGTCAGCTCCTGTCCACCCCAAGGCGGACGCTCCCACCTAACCCAAAGGAGACGCTAGGCTGAGGAGAGGCCACGTCTCCCCCTAAACTAGATGAGGAGGGTCCTTCACCCCGAAGGTCCCTCATGCCCCTCACGTGACCCTGTGGCAACCCCTTAGCCTATAAAAGGAGGACCAAGGCACGGAGGAGGGGAGGGAAGAAGAGGTCGAAGCAAGGACGAACACAAGCTAGAACCAGAGCAAGACTAGACTAGGGCTGCGAAGTAGAGAGGAAGGTGATCTCCTCCGGGTCAGGATCTGTCCTTCTTCTACCTCCAGCCAAAACCCTTCCGGGTACCCTCCGGGAGGTTCCATTGTAAGCCACACTATGAAGAACCCATCAATCCAGACATGCAGGAGTAGGGCTTTTAGCCTCCGGGCGGCCTGAACCTGGGTAGCTCCTTGTGTCCCTTTGGTTGCATGCTTTGATCGTGGAGAGGAGAGCTTGATCTAGACTCCGCCCAAGAAGACGATTCTCAGCCTCCTTCGCGCCCCGTGCCGAACCTAAAAGGGGGTATCCTATACTCCCGGTGTCCGTGCAACGAGACACGACATCTGGCGCGCCAGGTAGGGGGCGCAAGCGCTGGTTTCATCTTCATCAAGTTCATCGGCAAGTTCTTCGTCAAGCATGCCTCCGAAGGAAGAAGGGAGACCTGCGGCGTCCAAGCCGGTTCTCCCTCACGCACTCAAGCTTCAGCTGAACGTCGTGCTGGCGCACGGCGGAGCGTCTCTCCGTCCCCGCCTCCCATGGAGAGGGTGGCGCCGGACGAAGTGGACGGTCGCGACAAGGACAACGGCCCTGGCGGAGCGGCGGCTCCAAAGGGCCCACCATGCCTCCTCCTCGCTCGGGGAGAAGAGCGTCTGCAACGGCACTGGCAAGGAGCCCACCGCTGGAGGAGGGAACCACGGCGTTCGCCCCAGCGGGGATCCACGAGCATCCAAGAGCAAGACCTCCGCGCACTCCCTCGCCTTCGGACGTGCAAGCTCGCCATGATGCTCTAGTCGCTGCCAAGGCCCTGATGCAGTTCCCTCCAAGCAGCGGCGATCCCAAGGTCTACCAAGAATGGAGGACTCGCGTCGAGAGGCTCCTCGACTTCGCCGATGGTGGTCCGTGGGTCGAACCCACTCAAGCTCCCACCGTCGACATCCCGGAGCAGCACAAGACAAGACACGTGATCCGCGAGGCCAGCCTCGTGGTGAACGTCAAGCCAAGACGGCGCCTCCTCGCACCGCGCCACCGATGGCTGATCGGCTAAACCGCGATCACGGCGAGGCCATCTCCATCGGGTCGTCTACCTCGCGCAACCCAGATCTTCGTGACGAGCTCAACAGCCGTCAGAACGAGGATATGCGCACCCGCATCGAGCGTCGCCGAGAAGTCACGTCACCGCGGGAGATCGGGGCATCGACCTCGCCGAAGGCTGCCTCGCCCCCGAGTTCCGCCACTTCAACTGGCCCAAGAAATTCAAGATCGACGTTCTCCGCTACGACGGCACCACGAACCCCCGGGACTTTCTGCAGATCTACTCTCTTGCTGCGATGGTTGCCGGGGCCGACGAGGTCATGATGGCCAACTGGTTCCCATTGGCCCTGAAGGGAGACGCCCAGACTTGGCTTCTCAACCTTCCCAAGTGCTCCATCCGTTCCTGGCGGGCACTGAAGGAGCAGTTTCTGGGGGCTTTCCAAGGCGGGTACGAGCGCCCGGGGGCTCCCAGTGATCTCCACGACTTCAAGCAGTTGCCGGGTGAAACTCTCCGCAAGTTCATCCAGCGCTTCACCCAGAAGATGAACACCATCCCGTGCATCAAGGAGGAGTTGGTGATCCAGTCCTTCCACGCCAACGTCCGCAACCCCAAGATGCGCGAGAAGCTGAGCATCCATCGCGTCGAGTCTGCTCGTAAGCTCTGGGAGCTTGCAGATCGGTGCGCTCGAGCTGAAGAAGGAGCCAAGTTCCCCGGGGAGGATGAACCCGAGGACAAGGTCGCTCCAGCCAAGAACAAGAAGCGGGACCCTGGACCCGACAAGCGGATCTTCGTCACCGAGCCTCTTCCGAAGAAGACCAAGCCCGCGCCGACTTCCGAGGAAGAAGGTGAAGGTGATCCCTGGTGCCACATCCATCCAGAAGGCAACCACTTGCTCAAGGACTGCCGCATGCTCAAGAACCTCGCCATCCGGGAGCAACGCCGAGCTGATGGGGTCAGTCAAGACGGTTGCTACAACTGCGGCACTGCCGGGCACATCGCTCGTGACTGTCCCACGGGTCGCCAAGGCGGAGGCGGCCGTGGATGGAACCGAGGCGGTGGCCGCGGGGGCCGTGGAGGAGGACGCGGCGTCAAGGTGGTCGCGGGTACAACACTCCGGAGGCCGCCCACGGCGGCAACGGGGAAGCTCCGGCTCCCCAAGGAGGCAACGGCGGCAAGTATCAAGAAGTCACGGAGTTGTCGGGTGCATCCACGGAGGGTCTTCTCTGCCTCCCTCCAACGGCGCCTGCAAGAGACTTGTCCGGGAGCTGAACGCGGTTGCTTCTGCTCCGTCCAAGCCCCTGGACTGGTCTAGTCAAGTCATCACCTTCGACCCAGAAGACCACCCTGCAAACACTGCCGGGGTCGGGACCCTGCCGCTGATCGTGTCGCCCGTCATCCACAACTACAAGGTCACCAAGATGCTGGTCGACGGAGGCTCCAGCCTCAACTTGCTGACGGCGAAGGTCCTGGCTATCCTTCAAATTCCCCTGTCTCGCCTGCAAGACACCGGGGTGTTCCAAGGCGTGAACGGAAGTGTTACTCGACCCCTCGGGAAGATCACCCTTCCGGTCACCTTCGGCGACTCCAAGAACTTCCGCACCGAGGAAATCGTCTTCGACATCGCCGACACTCCGCTACCGTACAACGGCATACTTGGCAGACCTGCTCTGGCCAAGTTCATGGCCGTCTCCCACTTCGCCTACAACATGCTGAAGATTCCGGCGCCGTGGGGTGATCAAGGTCAAGGCCGACATCGACGATGCTATCTACTGCGTTCACCAGCTGAACCAGACGGTGGCAACATGGCGGATGTCCCTCAAGGTGTACAGGAGGATGATGATGGGGCTCTCCCCGGGGGAAGGGCACCCTGGGGGCTCCACATCTACTCCCCCCAAGAAGGCGCCATTCCATGGCGATCCGCAGCTGACCAAGAAGGTGGCGCTAACCAGCGACGGAGTTCGCTCCATCACCATCGGCGCCCGCCTCACCGACAAATAGGAAAGCGCGCTCGTCGCCTTCCTTCGGGAAAACTCTGACGTCTTCGCGTGGGAGGCGTCAGGTTTACCCGTTCCAAGGGAGGTGATCGAGCACAAACTGGCGGTCAATCCGGGGGCTCGCCCCGTGAAGCAGGTTCTCCGGAACCAAAGCAAGGAAAAGCTGGAATTCATCATCGCCGAGGTGGACAAGTTGATAGAAGCTGGTGTCATCCGGTCGGTTCCCCACCCAAGCTGGGTGGCCAACCCCGTGGTGGTACCGAAACCCATGACCTTCAAGTGGAGACTCTGCATCGACTTCACAGACCTGAATAAGGCCTGTCCCAAGGACCCTTTCCCCCTGCCGCGGATCGACATGATCGTGGACCACGGCCGGGTGCGAGCTGCTGTGTTTCTGGACGCCTTCTCCGGGTACCACCAGATCATGATGTCACTCGAGGACCAAGAGAAGACGGCCTTCATCACTCCCAAGGGCTGCTACTGCTACACCCGGATGCCTTTTGGCCTCCGAAACCGGCGCTACCTTCCAGCGCGCAATGCAAGCATGCCTTGGGTCACAGCTGGGCCGCAACGTTGAAGCGTACATCGACGACATCGTGGTCAAGACCCGGTACAAGGACTCCCTCATCCAAGACCTGCACGAGACCTTCGAGAACCTCCGCCGGGTCAACTTCAAGCTCAACCCCGACAAGTGCGTGTTCGGGGTCCCCTCCGGCAAGCTGCTGGGTTTCCTGGTCTCTCACCGAGGGATCGAGGCGAATCCGGACAAAATCAAGGCAATCGAGCGCATGGAGGCGCCCCGCGGGTCAAGGACGTACAGCCTCAACGGGTGCATCACTGCACTCGGGCGCTTCATCTCAAGGCTTGGGGAGCGGGCCTTACCGTTCTTCAGGCTGCTCAAGAAGTCAGGCCCCGTGGAGTGGACCTCCGAGGCCGAGGAAGCCCTGCAGTCCCTTAAGCGCTACCTCGCCTCGCCACCAATCCTCGTGGCACCAGAAGAAAGGAGCCCCTACTACTGTACATTGCTGCCACCAACCAGGTGATCAGCGCTGTGCTTGTGGTAGAGCGTGACGCTCCTCCGAAGAAGTCAAGCAAGATCAAGGGCAAGCGACCCGGGAACTCTCTCCCGGGACAACCGTGCAAGAAAAGGCTGCCGGGTGACCAGGGGTCTCACGATCCTGACGTCACTGCAACCTCACCAGGCGCGGAGCCCGTCGGGAATGGAGAATCTCCCTCCGACGAGACTTCGCCGGGGGCTACTCGTCCCCACCCCAAGACGTCGACGTGGAGGAAGCCGAGCCCTCTCAGGACTCGGCGACCCGCAAGGTGCAGCACCCGGTCTACTTCGTCAGCGCAGTGCTGCGCGACGCCCGGGAGCGGTACCCCATGATGCAGAAGCTGCTGCTGGCAATCCTCATTGCCTCCCGCAAGATGAGGCCGTACTTCCAAAGCCATCCCATCACGGTGGTGTCCAAGTACAACCTAAGAAGCCCCCTGGAGAACCCACTTGCCACTGGTCGCATATCATGGTGGGCCATGGAGCTTCAAGGTTTCGGTCTCAAGTTCGAGCACACGGACAACATCAAGAGTCAGGCGCTGGCGGACACACGGCCGAGTGGACCGAGACGGCGTTCGACGACCCGGAAGAGGAAACCTGCCTCCCCGGGAAGGAAGATCCTAGCGCCTGGACCATGCACTTCGACGGCTCCTACACCAAGGGGAAAGGAGGTGCTGGGGTTGTCCTAACCTCACCAACCGGGGACCGGCTGAAGTACGTCGTCCAGATGCACTACCAAGGGAACATCTCCAACAACACGGCGGAGTACGAGGGCCTGCTCGCAGGACTTCGTGCTGCCATCGGCCTCGGCATCAACAAGATCGTCGTCAAGGGTGACTCTCCAGTCATCAAACAAACAGTGAACAAGGAGTACGCGTGCCCTCAGATGGCACCATACGTTGAAGAGGTCTGGAAGCTGCAGCGGCGCTTCGACAACTTCCGGCTGTGTACGTCCCACGGGGAAAAACACGGCCGCGGATGAGCTATCGCAGGTGGCGTCCAAGCAAGAACCAGTGCCTCCCGGGATCTACCATCGAGGTCCTCCAGAACCTTCGATCCCACCCGAGAGGCTCGCGGACAAGATCTGCGCCGGGGGCTGGCGACCCTTCTACCTACTCGACAACCGGCGGTAGCCAGCCAGAAGCTCAAGACCCGGCAGCCCCTCTGGCGGAGGAAGCTATGCTTTCTTTCCGTCGGATGGTGCTACCGGTGGAAGGAACCCACCCACCCTGGGCCCGGGACATCGTCAAGTACATCATGGAGCACGCCCTCCCGGAGGACGATCACGACGCCGAGCGGGTGGCTCGTCAAGCCAAGCTCTACGTCATGATCGACGGCGAGCTCTACCGGCGACGGGACAACGGAGTCAAGCTCCGCTGCATTCCCTCAAGAACAAGGCCAAGTACTGCTACGGGACATCCACGAGGGCACATGTTCAAGTCATGTGGCATCAAGATCACTGGCGGGTAAAGTTTTTCGTCACGGGTTCTACTGGCCAACAGTCCTCAGTGATGCGAGCAGCTAGTCAAGACCTGTGAAGCCTGCCAGTACTATGCGAAGAACATACATCAGCCGCGCAAGCTCTGCAGCCAATTCCAATCTCCTGGCCATTCGCGGTCTGGGGGCTGGACATCGTGGGAAAGATACCGAAGTCTGTCGGGGGCCATGAATACCTTTTCGTGGCCATCGACAAGTTCACAAAGTGGGTGGAAGTGATGCCAGTACCAAGACAGACAGCTCAAGCAGCCATCAAGTTCATTGAAGGGATCGTGTACCGCTTCGGAGTACCCAACAGAATCATAACGGACAATGGCTCTCAGTTCACAAGCCGATCCTTCCTCAACTTCTGTGAGAGCTGGGATCAAGGTGTGTTTTGCCTCGGTGTCCTACCCAAGGTGCAATGGGCAAGTGGAGCGAGCCAATGCGGAGGTCCTAAAGGGTTTGAAGACCAAGGCCTTTGACAAGTTAGAAGACAAGGGCAAGAACTGGATTGAGCATCTACCAAGTGTCTTGTGGTCCCTCAGAACCACACCAAGCAGAGCCACTCAAGAAACACCATTCTTCCTTGTCTATGGAGCAGAAGCCGTCTTGCCAACAGAGCTCAGGCATGGATCCCCCGGGTACTTGCCTATGATGAAGACGCACAAGCTGAGAGGAGGATTGATGACATCAACTTCCTGGAAGAGGTGCGGTGTCGAGCTTCCTTACGACTGCTCGATACCAGCAAGGGCTCCGCCGCTATCATGATCGCCATATCCGTTCACGGGTACTGGAACCCGGAGACCTTCTCCGCAAGAAGCAGAAGCTTGATAACATGAACAAGCTGTCGTCCAAGTGGGAAGGACCTTATCGGGTGACGCATACCCTGAGACCCGGAGCTGTTTATCTGGAGGACGAGAAAGCAGGCCGGAGGGCAACGCCTGGAACATCGAGAATCTCCGGAAATTCTACCCCTGAATACGAACATGAATCGCAGATAGTTCGAGTCAACTAAGCAACGCCCAAGGGGCTAGTGTTCTGTATAAGGGTTAAGAATCGTCGCCAAGGAATAAAAGATAAGTTTTTCAATTCCGTGAGCCTCTCTTGTTGTCGTG
Organism: Poa pratensis; assembly: GCA_947311845.1. Taxonomy (NCBI): domain Eukaryota; kingdom Viridiplantae; phylum Streptophyta; class Magnoliopsida; order Poales; family Poaceae; genus Poa; species Poa pratensis. Next base: position 26,113,243 of record CAMZMU010000027.1, read on the forward strand.
AAGTGTGTTATCCGTAACAACCCCCAAGCAGGGGGCTGACATGGTGCCGGTGGCTGACAGGTCGAGCGCGAGTAGCCTATCAGTAGGCGCTGCCACCTGATCGTGCCGTACTGCCGCGGTAAGAAGTGGAACGGGCAGTGCTGTGTTTTAAAGAACCTAAACACAGAAATGCACATTCAACTTTGCTTGCGGGTTGCTCCGGATGAAACACTTTCACGACATGTAAGGAGGGTCCATTCTTTCCTACTGAAAGTGTGTTATGTGTAGCGCCTCTCCCGGGACAGGAATGGATGCTGAAGAGCGGCTCAGGAGCTGGGTACCCGGGAAGGACAGAGCAGATCAGAGCACGGCAAAAACCAGCTAAGTCTTTGCATGTGCATCTTGCATTCTAGGCATTAATACTCGCTCGGAGTCATATACCACCAACCTGCCATGCTTGACAGTTGATGAGAACCTTTGCGGGGGTAATGGTCCTCCCCGGCGAACGGTCAGATTTCCCTTCTGGCCTAGTCCCGTGGCTGTGGAGTGGACTCCCGGAAGCATAGTGCTCTTAGGGGTGCTGCTACCGGTGCAGGCGGTTAGAGTACTTGTCACCTAAGAGATCTCCTCAGAAAACTTGACGGCGCGTTAGTGCAAGGGGAGGTTGGGAAATGACCGGGAGTTGAGCCCTAGGATTGCATTCATCTGAACTTACATTTGAATTTACAATTCTGAGTTACATTCAGTCGAAGCTTTCCTGGATACATATCTAGCCTATGCTACTAAGGCCAGCTCAGGCTCCTGGCTGCAGATGTCTTCTGTTTTATTGCCTGCCGGGTGAACTCCGGACTCCGGGGACGCCTGGTGAAGGAGGGCATTCGCGCAGGATCTTCAGGGGTCCCATGGGCGGGAACTTCGGGCAAACCCCGGCACATGCTGGCTGCAGAGGAGGTGCACGTGGGTCCACGAACTTATCCATGATGTCTTCCTCATCCTGTACGAAGGGAAGAATCGAGTCAAGGCGCAGGATCTTCCCAAGGGTCGTATTGCCAGGAACAGGCCGCCTTACCTTGAAGACATCGTCAAGGTCGCATGAGGAGGCGGATCAATCTCTGATTGCCTGCGGCCTCCTTCCACAGCTCCATCTTGATGGTGTCCTTCCGGGTCGCCAGCGCCGATGCCTGCTCCGTGGCGCAGAACCGGCGATGTTCCCCAACGTGGGGAAAACCAAGGTGACCGAGGGCGAGGAACGACCTCGTCCTTTCTAGTGGCTCGGGCTCCAGCTTCGCTGGGTGCCTCCGCCGCTCCTCGGAAGACGGACTCCGTCGTCGACAGTCGGACAAGGCCCTCTGCTTCGCCGACATTGTTCTGCGGCGGGAAGGCAAAGAAGAAGAGGAGCGGAAGGCGAGAAGATGTGTCAAAGGGGTTGGGTCTGGATGGTCTTTTATAGGCCTCCAGCTCCTACCTACCCTTGAAGCTACGGCTGCTGCAGTAATGGAGCGCGTTTTGCAAAAAAACTCGTTCATTCAACAGGACGCGACACGAAGACAAGGAGGAAAACAAGATCTTCTTCATTTACAAGGACTACAAGGGGACGATT